>OY720107.1:17624979-17934001 GCA_963082835.1 Leptogaster cylindrica
CGGTACTACAATTAGCGGAAAATTCCATGGACTATTGGATTCTTTAACAATTTTGTCTTCGATCATTTGATTTACCTGGGTGTTAACCTCTGATTTTTGAAATTCCGGTAGTCGATAAGGTTTAACATGAATAGGTTGTGCTCCTGGGGTGGGAATTGAATGTTGTACAGATGATGTACAAGAAAGTTTTTCTCCTTTTAAGTAACATATATCACTGTATTTAGTGCATATGTTGAGAATAGAGTCACGTTGACATTGGGGTAAATGTGAAAGTCTAATTTCATTTTGCACCTTTTTTATACGATCATAATTTAAGATGAGATTGTTATCAGGAGACATAATACTTGTATTATAAATTTGAAATTCGGAAAGACATTGAAATTCGACTTCGTCAGTATTGAGTACAGTATCGTTTTCATTTGGGTTTAGAACAGAAATAATGCAACCATTAGCGCTAGGTTTGGAAAGACTACTTGATAATATTAAACCGTTTTCAAGTTCCTTCGAAGTAGATATACAATCTTCGGTCAGATTTGATTTCACCCGGACGATTAATTCGGATCTGGCAGGAACCTGGATCGCACTAACCGAAGGTTGAAGAGCCAGAATAAAAGTGGTATTATTTAAGAAAATGCATAATTCTTTGGAGCCATAATCCAGTTTTGCTTTGAATTTCTCCAAAAAATCGTTACCAATAATTCCATGATTTGGGATGGGGAAATCATTAGGGACGCTATGGAAAGGATAGGAAATAATATCTGCTCCGAATTTGAGCTGTATAAAACTTAACCCGATTGTGTTCATCATGTCATCACAAATACCTTTTAACCAGTTAAGTGTGTTTGACGTGTATACACGTCAAACCAAATCTCTATTACGGTGCGTTCGACGTGTATACTCGTCGTGAAAAATATAAAATTACCATTGACTATATAAATTCTAAATTTTAATAGAATCCAATAAGAATATTATTTGCTGAGATGTTTCTATTATGTTACTAATAGAACTGATAAGTATTTTATACGAAAGGGAGTGGTGGGACGTCGGAATCAGCAAATGATAAGTGGTTGATACATGTTTAGTCTTCGCATTAGAGATTGGGGAATTACGCACACAAATAAAAGCTCCCACCGCTTGTGCAATGCCGTTTTCACCTTAGATAGAGATTCAGACCTCAGTACGAGCATGATTAATTCAAAGCTCTATTGTTCCTTTAGTACAGTGCAATCAGACAAAAAATTGGCTTAAGCCGGACAAAATTATTAACAGGGAAAAAATTGATGGACATTGTTCAGAATAATGTCCATAGTAACCTACCAAAAATCCCAAGAAATCCGAGTTGAGGAACGGACACAATATTAGAAAAATGTGGTCCAGAAAGGATGTTCTTGTGGTTTTTCGCTGATATCTCCCAAAATATCAAACTTTAGAAAAACCGCTCCAAACAAAAGTTGTAGACCATTGAATTCTGCGTCGAATGAAACAGAAACCAAATATTTTAGACCACATGCTATCAATCTACATCATGTCAAAAATGAGTCCAACTTCAGATGACCAACATTGTACTTCTAGATGACGCATGTATCCTAGGCACAGGTTGGTCCGCGGTTTCGTTAGGCGTAACGTAACATAATGTCATCGTAGTACATTGTTGGTCCTAGGCAAAAATTCACACATAATTATGCCCATTTATTATTTTCGAAGAAGATATTTTCTATAAGTTACTGTGGACATTATTCTGAACAATTTCCACCAATTTTTTTCCCTGTTAATAATTTTGTCCAGGTCAATATCTAATTGCATTGGACTACTTGTAAAAGCTCTTGCATCTCCAATTATCTGGGCAATGCATGCGTGAAGCGGTGCAAGATTTTGAAATCGCAGAATGCTTTGTAATTTCAAGCCCCAAACAGTGCAGAAAAAGTGCTTGCAGTGACTATTACGACGCTGTAAAAGCTTGCAGTTATTAATTATTATTACGAAGTAATAGCAACAAAATAATCCGAAGCATTCAATTCAAAAGATCTCTTTTTCACGATTTTGAAGTGTATATAGTAAAAGTGTATATACACTATACAATTATTATCAAAATAAAGCGTAAGGTAGGAAAAATAACTGAATTGGTATAATATAATAATAATATGATACAATAAATTGTTTTTTAACCCCAGATGAGTGATTCAGACAGGGATAGCAGAAACATTTTACATATCAGGAAGCGAAGAAATATGCCTACTCTTGTTTCATCTTCTGACGAAAGCAGGGATGATCCTTCTGAAATGGATTCTTCTAGTGAAGATGAATCAGAAGAGGAGTTTTCCTGTGCAACTGAACTTGAAGACGATTCTTCCGATGACACAGGATCAGAAGAAGAGAATCAAACTAACAGTTCTACATGGAATACACAAGAAAATTTTAGAGCTCCATTTGATTTTTGTGGAAATCCCGGTCAAAAATTTACTGTGCCTCGATCATCAAGAGAAAAGTGTGTATTTTATTTTAATAAAATGCTAGATACTAAACTTATATCCATAATTGTGGAACATACGAATTTGTATGCAGCACAATTTATTGAAACACACCATTTGAAGCCACGATCAAGGATAAAGAAATGGTATCCAACAAATAATTCAGAAATGAGATGTTTCATTGCAATCTTGGTATTGCAAGGCATTGTCAGAAAGCCAAAACTTCAAATGTATTTCTCGAAAAGAGAAAGTATATTCACTCCTTTCTTCAGCAAAGTGATGCCTGCAGATAGGTTTTTATTACTTTGCAAATTTCTACATTTTGAAGATAATAGAAATGTGATCTCTGGGAGCAAAATTTCTAAAATTGAAACTGTTGTGAAATATATCAAAGAGAAATGCAAAAGTTTATACATTCCAATGCAAGATATTTGTGTTGATGAGTGCTTGTTATTGTGGAAAGGACGCTTGTCCTGGAAGCAATACATTTCTTCTAAAAGGAGCCGTTTTGGAATTAAGTTTTTTGTACTGTGTGAAAGCCAATCTAGCTATATTTGGAATTTTTGCATATATACTGGAAAAGACACAGATTATGGTAAGAATTATCCACAATATAAAACCGGAACTCGTATTGTTCTTGAACTCTGTCACGACCTATTACACCAGGGGTATAAAATATATCTAGATAACTGGTATACGAGCATAGAGCTCGCAAAGAAACTATGCACCTTTCAAACAGATATTGTTGGTACAATGCGGCAGCAGAGACTTGGTGTTCCATCATATATAAAAACAACTTCCCTACAACGGGGCCAGTGTATTGCAATGTATAATAATAAAATAATGCTATTGAAGTGGCGGGATAAAAGAGATGTGCTGTTTCTTAGTACAATTCACGGCGCTACTATGATAGAAAAAGAAAAACGAGGTGTTATAATAAGGAAACCGGAAGTGGCCATTGATTATAGTACGAAAATGGGTGGTGTGGACAGAAGTGACGGTATAATTGCATCGTATACACTTGCCAGGAAAAGGATGAAGAAGTATTATAAGAAAATATTTCTCCACCTCATAGACGTCATCTGGTTTAACTCATACATACTATATAATAAAAATAGGGGAAAATTAAATAGACTGAACTTTTTATTGAAATGTGTTGAGGAAATTGTTGAGGAATATGCAATTCAGCAAACACAAAATTCTAAAGCTGGTCGACCATCTATGTTCACAAAACCTACACGGCTCATCGGAAAACATTTCCCCGGTTTTATACCGGCTACTTCATCAAAAGCAAATCCCCTCAGAAGATGTACCGTCTGTTCGAAAAATGGAATCCGTAAGGAGTCAAGATACTGGTGTAAGACCTGCGAAGTGCCACTTTGTGTGGTACCATGCTTCGAAAAATATCACACCGAACTCAATTGAAATTCTTGATATGTATTTAATTATTTTATTATATTTTGAGAATTTTTAAGTTTATAAAAACAATAACCTTTTCCGAAATAAATTGTTTCAGACTTGTTTCATTTAGTTTTCATTAATAAATAAAAATGTAGTTCTGGTTTTTAATAAAATTTATAATATAGTGCAATCATTTTAGTTCTGAACCACGTAAGTGACTCAGTGGCTCATTAGATTTATTAGTGTATAACCTTGTTAGAAAGGTACATTTATTATCTGACCAATAAACCATAAGGTATAAAACATTAAGCTATCTCAAGTAGTTTCAGAGATATTGGCATTTCAGTGCAACAACCTTGCCCACGATCAAAGAACTAAAAAATCCCCTCTAAATCGGAAGGGGGTGGAGATAGAATTTTTTCGTTCAACAATTTTTTGTTCGCCATGAGGTCCCCTATCACCCTGTTTCGGGTTGACCATCTTCGCTGTTACACCCTGCATAGCAATCTGAAATTAGAAATTTTGACTTTTTTGAACAATGCAGATTTCAACCAAATACGCCTCAGCAGATTGCAGCCGTACCGTACGACTGACAGAAAAAGTGTACACATAAAAATAAATCAGCATTGAACGAGCTACAATTTATCTGAAAAAACTTTTTCAATACATCGAACCGTTCTCGAGATATTAGAATCCCCGAACTATTTAGCTGGTCGTCCAGGTCCGTCTTTTTCTCTACGTTTTGGTAATTCGATTGATCGTAAGAGCCATATTTTATTGCTTTTCAGAAAATGTTCCTGTTTAAAATTAGCCGCTGGCTGTCCATTTATTTTTAAGCCCGGTTTTGAAATATTTTAAAGCACGGCTTATAGTTTGTTACTCTCCAGCTGGTTGTAACGTTTGCAACACAATAATTTTTTTTTTTTGCGGATCAAGGTTTCTTTGATTTAAGTTACGTGTTAGCAAAAAAGAAATTTTGTCTGATTTTAAATCAGAAATTTTGTAGCACATTAATATTTTGCAACCAACCATTAAGAAATTGAATTTTCTTCGATACATCTTTCTCGCCATCGAAGAATCTTAAGCTTCCAATAAAATTTTTCATTTCCTCTAAAAAGTCTACTTGATCTTTGCTGCCTTCAAATGGTCTCCTAAACTTTTTTGCTTCCAGGAATTTAGAAGAATTGAAAAGATCAAATAGTTGATCGAACTTTTCAATTACTTCCGCAGTGTGGATGGCTGTCGCAGAAGCTGCATTAAGGCTGACAAATGTATATAAACTTGCAGCAACTGTAGCGCTGATCGCTTGTGCTGCATATTTTACCCTCATCTTCTGAAAAGTATTGGGATTTATATGCTCGACCTTTAATTTTGGAGCTAATTTGAAATGTTGCGTCTTACAATGTTTGAATAATTGAATAACATCGCGCCAAGTAGCTCGCTTCGAATCTCCGAAAACGATGTCGTATGTAATAAAGTTTCTCCAAAATGACTTAAGGAGATGGGGTGTGTCGAACATGTAATATATTTTTATATTAAGTACAAAGAAATATGGGTTGTTTTTCGAAACCCCAAGAAGCGTTGTCAAACTCTGAAAATTTGCTCCTTGGTCAGAAATAACCAACCTTGGTCTCATATTTACTTTTTTCAAGTGTTCAACACATTTAGTGATGCATTTTTTTAAAAGGGAGGGAGCACAAGGCAAATGCACAGAATAGTATCCTACTAAGTGGTTGTAACGGTGAGTAATACCTCTAGCCATTACAACTAAATTATACTTAGCATGCAATAAAGTTTTAAAATCACCGTCATCCTCCAGGCCAATAATTTCTTCAGTTGATTTGTTATAAAACAAATTACCTTTGAGAGATATTTCGTCTACTTATATTAAACAATCTTGCGCAATATCCGGTAAATGCTGGATTTTTTAATTTCAGGGCATGAAACAAAATTTCATGAATACCCGGGCCAGACGGCCAATCCTTGATAAATTTACTCAAGGTGACTATGGACGGCAAAATTAGACTTTTTGAAAGAAATAAATACGCGGAGGGAGAAACAAAATGAAGCGACAAGCAGAATTTTTTCACTTCTGCTGAATATCGGTACCCCCGAGGATCGTAGCCAATATTTCGCAATTGGCTTTCAACGAGGCTAGAAAAATTTGGTGAAAACATGCTTCTGCACTTTTGTACAAAGTAAACATTACTTTGAAAATGCTTCACCTGATTTTCCAAATCCTGCTCTTTATTTCGGAAACGTTTCGCCTGATTTTCCAAATCTTGTTCCTTACTTCGAAAACGTTTCAACTGATTTTTCAACTCGGCGTTCTCTTTTATAATGGATTCGACAGCCATTGTATCCATCGCCGTTTCCATTTGCGAGGTTCCTTCGCCGAATGGGTTGTTGAGATCACGGTTAGTAGACATCATAAGTGCACCTACTTGCAGCACCGTATGTCTCACCTCGTGTTCATTAGAATTTCTCAAACTTTGGCGAGTATTTCCATTACTGATGATAACTGAGCTGGGAATTGCACTCAATTGTAGGCGACCTGTCTTAGGGATAATCATGTGTGCCCTGAAATGATTTTCGCATATCCGTAAATCTTGGGAAATATTCTGGTTTGACAAATCTCTTCTATTTATATTTGTCAACCATATTTCTCTCCTGCAAAACAAAAAATATTTTAAGCAAATAAATACTTATTACTACATAAATAGGTAGGGTGAAGTGGAGTAAGAGCAATACCGCGAACTTGGAGCACTAATCATCAACTATAATTCATATAAGTAACGTATTATGTTAATTTTGTTTAAGCATCTTAGTTGTTTTCAAAGAAAAAAAAAACAGTAAACACAATTATATTGACGTTATTATTTCCCTTTACAATTACACTCAAAAACATAATTCTGAGTAGTTTGCTTATTTCTTTTGTTTCATAATTATAAAGTTATTTTTAAATGAATAACAAGTGTAAAAGTATAAAGTTTAAATTTTTAGGTTCAGTGCTTAAATTGATGACTAGTCAATTTATATTTAAAATTAATTATTATACAATTTCTCTGATAACAGGATAAAAATTTGATAGAATATGTTGCTACCGACAACAAGTTTGTCTGTACAGTTTTAGCTCGATTGGATGACAAGAAGTGTGCTGTCTAAGAATTTGCCTTAATCGCAAAAGTTTTCCCGAGTTAATATAAATATGAATTAAAAACAAAATGGTCTTGAAAAATTAAATCGATTAAAAAAGTAAATAAATATTATCTTTCATGAAAGGGCACATTATTTTCTTTAATTTAAAACTATTTCGGTTAATGTCCGCCACTTTTCATAAAGCGAGTCAAATTTGCGCAATAACTAATGCATCACGTTGCCCTTTTCAACATTTCAATAATCTGTCATTGTCAATTTGTTAACCGTCGGTCGTTAACCGAGTTGTCGTACGTTGCAAAGTGCTATTATATTTACGAATAATGTATACTTACTTGGATTGGTCTTTGGGCATGCTGTAGAAGTGAATCTTCTGCCCGGTGTCATCCTTTTTGGCGCCACACACTAGACACTCAATACGCCGGCGACCCATTTTTTTTTTTAATTATAAGAAACTTACTTAAACAAAATTATTAGGTATTATTATGCTAAATTAATCCTAATTACTTAAAATGAAAATTAGTAACTATTTGAAATTGTAAAAATACAATGCAATAAACAGAAAAGGCTCGAGAAAAGGTTAAATATGAAAAATATTAGCATCTCCGCAAAGCAAAAGCATGCCAATCAGCAACCGTTAATAGTCTGATCAAAGATCTTGAAATATGAAGATGTCGCATAAGGCGAAATTTTCGTTTCTTGCCGGGTCCTGATATCAGGACCCGCTCTCCCAACAGTGCCACCGTCATCAGAGCCCGCTCTCAGCAGAACCTGATTTTCATCAGCGCCCGCTCTCACAACTTGTTGAGCTGCAAAGTCTGCAATGACAGAGTTCTGTGCAGAAATTTCAAATGATCTGCGTGATGAAACGTCAGAGCACGTAAAAAATTTCCAATTGGGATTTTTCGCCTGTACCTGTTTTTAAATGTCAATAAATGTCCTGTTTTTGTTTTCGTTAATTACTTGATCGTTCATTTATGAATGGTTTATTTTCCATTTAAAGTATATATTAGATAAATAATACTTGTTAGTAATTAATATAATAATTTATACTGCCTGATGTGATCAGGGAATATGTATTTCATTCCAGTTTTTTTTTAAATTAAAATTTTTAATTGTTTGGCAAGCTGTACCGAATAATGTACTGCTATTTTAGCGAAATCATATAGTTTTGAAAGTACATACGTTAGTCATTTTACGGTTGAAATTTATTGCAAGTAGGGGTACTAATTTATTCATTAATGAATGAAACAAAAAAGATTGATAGGGTGAACAAACGTTTCCAAGTGACCCGTGAGGTAGTTTGTCCACTCGTTTTTTTTTTTTTTTGGGGGTTTCGCCCTTAGCCCTATTCCCCAAATGCGGGGAAAATTAATTTTTTTCCAACAACCGTCTTATAAATGCAATCTTTTAATCTTTGTTTCAGTGAATAAATTAGCAAATGCAATGTAGGAGTAGGTTTTTCTTTTTTTTCTATGCGGCTAAAACTAGAAGTTTTAACTCTTTAAAATTTGCAATTTTTTGTTTTTTTGGACTTCAGCTTTATCTATGAACCACGAACAATGCTTTCTTAAAAGAACCTTGATCATGAAATCTGTAATTTCTAATTTATGATTGGAGCAAACACTTTCATCGTGAAACCATTCAGGAGTTACAAGCTTGCATTGATCAATAATGAAGTTTTTAATATTCCTTTTTTCAGGACTACTTTTAAATATCTGGTCAATGGTAATTAAATGATTCTCGTATCTGAACTATATTTTTTGATCAGGTGCAACAAGTTGGAAAAAACAGTGAACAATTTGTTTTGGTTGGTAGTAATAATGTTTTTTTTATAGGTAGGTCCATAATATATATTATAAAGTGGTTTATAATTTTCTTAAAATTATTTAAAATTTCTTAAGAAAATTTTCTTGAAATTATTTAAATTTTCTTAAGAACCCGAATCCTTTTTTTTCGGATTTAATACAATTGATTTTGATTTTTTAGTTTCAGCCATAAATATACGCTAATAAATCGCAAATTGTCTTTACTTTCTAAATTTTGCGGCCAATATTTGTTTAAAATACACATACATATGTATTTGTTTTTTCCAAACAATTTGATATTTTTGAAAGCTTTTCACAATTTGAAATAGTTAAAATATTATTAAAAATATCTTGCAGATATATACCTAGAAAAAATATATTTATAAATTTATAAATTGCTTCAAGTTTGTTTTTAAAAAATACCACCAAAACCAAGAAACCCAAAGAAATCAACAAATCAAGAAATCCTTCCTTAAACAAGAAAATAATTTTGTGGTCTTTCGCAGGGACATAAAACCAGTTTCCAGCTCACGCATCAGGCAAGGGACATGGCTGCACAGATTCCCGTCTCGGGCATGTGTGGCCTGCTGAGATTTGCAGGCTGTGCAGACAGAGAAATATCGATTTACTTGGTTTGGTGCAGCAACTGCTCAAGTGCTCACTGTGCCGGAGAGCAAATATTTCATATGCTCCCACCCCGACCGACCGTGTCTATCGCGGCAGAAAATTTCAGAATTGTCGTTTGTTCGTAATGCGACCTCTTGGTATTTTCATTCTCTTTGGTCTGATTTACCATCGTGTGAACTTCCAAGTCGCCCTGCTGTGAAAGCTCTTTGCAATCAGCTGAACCAAAGAGCTTTTGATTTGAGTCAGGCTTTCACCTCGAGTTGTTGCAAGAGCTTTTGACTTGAGTCAGGCTTTCACCTCGAGTTGTTGCATATCTAAATTACAGCAAGATAAAACGATCAGCTGATAGTCAGAGGCAGAGAATGTCTACGTCAGGGATGGGCATGCAACCACATTCTCAAATTGAGATTGTGTGAAAGCATTTCAAAGCTCTCTCCTGCTTTTTATACACTGTTAATTTTGGTGACGTCACCTGTCATGTAAAAGTGAAGCCACATGGCAAAATGACTTCAAATTTACAGTGTACCTGAAAGCAAAGCGTAAAGAAACATATTCCTGCTCGCATGACGGCCAGCGGCCGAATGATGCGCTCTCGACTTACGAGCTGCTCGTGTACATATTCAAAGCTCTAAAAACTGGAGTGCCCGCGGGCATAGGCCTGCCCATCTCTGGTCTACGTCATCCGCAGCGACACTGCTTGGCACTCTTTCCCTCTTGCACGTAATTTACATTAGTGCCGTGCCGTCTCGCACAAATTTGCCTTGTTTTTTACTTGTTTGCATACATGTTAATATTTTGACGTCAGAGATTTAGTTCTTATTGATAGATCATATTCTTTGATTCGAATAAGAGCCGACTCGATGTTAACATTTTGTTCGTGCAGAGCGCTGCTAAACACGTGGTGCGGGACTTCCATTGACTGTGATGGAACTGCCGGGTTTGAATCCCGATTACTGCTCATCTCTTCCTCTCGAAAGTGCCGAAAAGAAAATTAGGAAAATAAGTAAAAATTATACTGATTTCTATTAACGTCAAATTTTAGCCGAGCGGAGCTTTCTTTTACGTTAATGGGGCGGATTTGTTTTACGAAATCTCAAGAAATCCCACTTCTGACACCAATTTGTTGCCTGTTTCCCTCCTCCGTTCGGTGGCTGACCTGTGCTGAGCAGCCGCGGGGGGAAGGGGGGGGGGTAAAGATCCACTTTTTCGGTTTTTCACTTATAACTCAAAAACAGTACGCCGGAAAGAAAACTTTTGTAGGTAAAAATGAAAAAGGATAAAATTCCCTACAAATTAGTATATGTAAGTTTTTTCCTATCTGTTATAGTTTCTGAGATATCCACCAGAAAAAATGGTTATTTTTTGAAAAAAGTTGTTTTGCCTAACATTTTTCATCAAACTTTCCGTTATAGCTCCTCACTCTTTAATTTTACAGGTACATCGTCTGAAACAAAGTTAAAGAGCATTGAATTTGCGTCAAAAAAATATGTACAAGTACCAATTTGTTTTCAACCTGTCAAAAGTTATAGCGATTGCAATTTATAAGGTACATTTCGAGATTTCGCTTGAAAAATGCTCATTCTCGTTTTTCGGGTGTAACTCCCTATGTAACCTTATATATTGTTTTTCCCCTATATCACCTCATATATGTGCCGATGTGTATTTCGTTCAATTTATAATTGTTTATTATGAGTTTTTGTTATGGAGATATAGGTATATAGCTTATACCAAGTATTTATACGTAAATGCAATATTATTTTAAACTCGCTTATAACTACATCAGATAGGAATAAAGCATTTAAACACAAAGTACAACTAAATTTTTATATTTAAAAGAAAATAGAAAATATTACATTATAAATTTATGTTCATTGTTCAAAATAAATTAAAGTACAAGTATTTATTCTAAAAACTGATTGATACATTTTCATAATCTTCCAAATTTTCATCATCTTCCAAATCTTCTTCTCGTATTGGTGGACTGTTGAGACATGCTCCTTGACATCCATCGTATTGGAGGACTGTTCAGACATGCTCCTTGACATCCACATCTTCGGCCACAGTCAGTAGCACAACGACAAAACATTGAATTCAGTAAGTTAGCAGGAGCTATTGAATCCGTAGTTTTGACGGGGCTAAGAACTCCAACATCGTCTCGCTTCCAGCCCCAGTGTTCTGGATTAAGAGAATTGTTTTCAAGCCATTGTTGGGTTTTTAAGTACACTCTGAAAGAATGTTACCTAGCTGCACCTTTGGTCGGTGGCAATGAGGACAAATTGGCTTTCACTTTGGTGGACGATTTAACAAAATAGTTGTATCGTTGATTGTTCAAATCGCGCTCACTCGGTGGGGATTGATACATGTATAGAAACATCTTCTCTCCAGCTTGAGCTACTACATCGGGTGTTGATGTGGGGTCGTAAAAAATGTCCGCAATGGCTTTAGTTTAATTTGTTTTTTTCTGGAAACACTTCATGATAGACAGTTTACTTTTTTGAAATATCGTACAGGTTGTGTCACATCCTGTGAAGCTGTGCATGATTAGGATAGATCCACTGAAGGGCAACTCCTGTAATTGTCTAGTAGAATATAACTTGTCTTCAATGTTTCCTCTTCCAGGCTTCATGAAGTATATTATATTTCGGTCTGGAGGTGTGAGAGCTGTTAGTATAACGAGCAGGTCAACATCTTCTCCAATAACAATCACAAACGCATGAGATGCACTCTTGTTTAGTCCGCATCGCACGATACTACCATCAGCATCGCCTGTAGCGGTAACTGCTTCTATCGCACTTGTAGTCAACCTACCAACTAAGAACTCAATCAGCTTAGTTTTATTCTTTTTATTTGAAAGAAAGTCCTCCTGCTGGGCAGTGGTGGCAATATTTTCGTTGAAGTTAACATCTACTGATGTTTTACATCTTCTTCTCCGCTTTTGTTCGCTTCGCTTAGTGGAATTTACGTCGTCGTAACCGTCAAAAACTACAGTGGAGTTTCCACCAAAATGATTGATTGCGTATGATACGTACTGCTCGCAAGTGGAAGAATACTTGATACCAACATTCCACTTAACTCTATGAAGGAGGAAGTCACCATCTACTATAGTGTAACACGTTTTCAGATCTGGTGAACTGCTACACAATGGAAATGTGTTTGTCAATTCGAAAACAAAAAGGCAGTTCGATTAGAAAGCCTAGATCTATCAACTGGATAGGGACTGCTTGGAAGTGGATTGCGGGATCAACCGACGCTACAGATTGGGACAGTGTAATTAAGAGTCAAGACGAAATAATTGTCAATAATAACGAGCAATACAAGATAAACAAAAAACTATTGAGAACCACAAGTGAGATGATACACCAATATAACAAAATCATTAAAAATCTTGGTGAAAATAACAACGAAAAGTATGAACAAATGTTATTCAATCGTTTAAGTATTCTTCGTACCGAAATCAACGAAATAATACTAGCCGAAAGATTGCAAAAAAGGAATCGTTAACACCAACATTTTAGATAAAGAAGAAATTAATCAGCTTATAACTCAAATAGAGACCCTTCCTTACGAGATCGAAGTTGACACCATTCAATACGCCGTACCTATTATCACCGTAAAAGGACCAATTTTTCTTTACATAGTCTCATTACCAAAGACAAGTCCACAAGAATTTAACAATATCATAATAAGACCTACAACAAAACACAATAAAAGAGTATTTTTGGAATTTCAAGAATTGTTAATCAGCCAAGCAGAAATATTTGGAATTAAAGAACAATGTGACTACAACAGAAATATAACAATATGTAAAGAGAGTCAACTTGATAAACTATCATCGAATCACTGTATCTACCAACTAATAAGAGGACTAAAAGCTGAATGTGATTTCCAATCTAATAAAAATGAGAAGATTGAAGTAATAAACGAAAATGTAATATTCCTAGATAACTTCATAGGGAAGGTTACAGAAAATAATTCGACCAGACTGTTTTCCACTCGATTGATTGAGCGGGGTTTGCAGAATACTAAGAAAAAGACACTGATTTTACACTAGCTTAATTTATTCTACTTTAAGTACTACAAACTTCTTTAGTTCTACAAAAGGGTGGACTTAATTTCTAACGCGGTTCGCGACGTGTACGGTGTTGACTCAAGTAGAGTTGGCTGATGACTAACTACTCTCTTCTCGTTCAGACGCGTCGTCGTCAGGTTTGTGCGCACGTACAACAATTTTAGTCTGCGTGATTGCATGCGCAGACATCCCGCTCACCTTAAAAGATACTTTCAATTAATTCATGGCTGAATCCGGTAAGGGACACAGTTTGTGTATGGGGCGTTTGAGAGTCCCATTCTTAGACTGCACCGTGACTACCCTCACTAAGCCGTCTGGACCAGGATGAAGTTCTGAAATGCGTCCGAACATCCATTTTCCAGGAGGCATGTTGTCTTCTTTGATTATCACTAAGGAACCACTTCTGGCGTTGTTGTAGACTGGAGATATAATCCTTGGACCATCGCTTCCAGAAGGATTGTTGTAGCATTTGGACGAATTTCCAACGATGGATGGGTTTGATTTTCAAGTCGTCCGATGGTACTTCGGGCACTTCCAATATGGGACCACCCACTAAGAAATGATTGGGTGTTAAGGCATCATAGTTGCTATGATCCGAAGATATTGAAGATAGGGGGCGAGAGTTGATTACAGCTTCGATTTGGCATACACGGTGTGTTTTTTAAATAACCGGACTTTTTAGTTGTAGAATAAAATAAGCAAGGTATTATGTTTAAAAGCTAATATTTATTCAAAATAGGATCCATTTAACTCAATACAACGTTTGGAACGATCACCCAATTTATCCATGGACTTTTTAAACTCGGTTTTTGGGATGTTCTTTAGTACCTGTGTCACGGCTGCTTGAATGGCTGGAACGTCATCGTAAAAAGCTCCTTTCATTGCAGTTTTCAGTTTTGGGAATAGATAATAGTCACACGGTGATAGATCAGGCGAATACGGAGGGTGGTCGAGGACACACATCTGTTTTTTCATCAAAAATTCGTTAACTTTTTTGGTCTTGTGAGGTGGTGCATTATCATGCAATAAAAACAGCTTTTTTCCTTTTGGATATTCGGGTCTAACACGAACAATTCTTGACCACAAACGATGTAAAACTTGCAAATAGTATTCTCCATTGACAGTTTCACCTTCTGGAACAAATTCCTTGTGAACAATACCCTTGGAATCATAGAAAGTTATCAACATTGCCTTGATTCTTGACTTCTGAAAACGCAATTTTTTCGGTTTTGGCTCGTCCTTTGACTTCCATTCTGCTGATTGTCGCTTAGTTTCAGGATCATATTTGAAGCACCATGTTTCATCACCAGTTATGATCGAATCAAGAAAATCTGGATCGTTTTCAGCTGTTGAAATGATGTCTTTGCAATGCTCTACACGAGCGACTTTTTGATCTTCATTTAACTGATGTGGAACAAAGCGTGCACAGACCTTTCTTTTACCCAAATCTTGAGTTAAGATTGTGTAGATTGTACTGTTAGATGAATTTAATTCTTCTTCTTCGTGTGTTGACTTTTAATGGAATTGCTTGAATATCACTGTTGTGAACTGTCACCCACTTGCCGATTTCACTGGCACTGTGAATTCGTGTGTTGCCGTTTACTCGAATTGTTTGAATTTCACTGTTGTGAACTGTCACCCACTTGCCGATTTCACTGCTGTGAATTCGTGTGTTGACGTTTAATGGAATTGTTTAATTTTCACTGTTGTGAACGGTCACTCACTTGCCGATTTCACTGCTGTGAATTCGTGTGTTGACGTTTAATGGAATTGTTTAATTTCACTGCTGTGAACTATCACACACTAACCGATTTCACTGCTGTGAGTTCGTGTGTTTGTGACTGTATGTAATTGAGTCTGATTTGATCTTTTGATTTCACTGTGTGAACTATCTCACACTAACCGATTTCACTGCTGTGAATTCGTGTGTTTGTGACTGTATGTAATTGCGTCTGATTTGAGTCATCATGTCTGCATGATGATTCACCCGAACCCGTTAGATGCCCTTTTTTCACTTTCCCGAATTTTAGCTAATTAAACATCTTATTTCCGGTTTTCTCTGCTTATAATAAGTGGACAGTTTTCACTTGCACTGGTTTCGTTATTTTCTTTTTTACAAGTGATCCGGCTCGAAGGACCAAAAAATGTTTTGCACTCGATTGATTGAGCGGGGTTTGCAGAATACTAAGAAAAAGACACTGATTTTACACTAGCTTAATTTATTCTACTTTAAGTACTACAAATTTCTTTAGTTCTACAAAAGGGTGGACTTAATTTCTAACGCGGTTCGCGACGTGTATGGTGTTGACTCAAGTAGAGTTGGCTGATGACTAACTACTCTCTTCTCGTTCAGACGCGTCGTCGTCAGGTTTGTGCGCACGTACACTAACACAATTTTAGTCTGCGTGATTGCATGCGCAGACAGGAGGATACACCTAAATCGCGAAATTGACCAAAATTGATACCAGATAACTTCTTTATTTCTGAAGGGATTCCAATGAAATATACCTCATTTGATAGATTGAAGGTTAGCATCGGTTGTGAATAGAGGGATTTTTAAACAAGGTCCTAAATTTTTTTCTATAGCAGTTTAAAAAAAGTGGTTTTGCCAAAGGACAATGCTCAAAATGTATGGGAAAAAAACCCAGAGCGAACAGAAACGGGATATATCTCAAAATGTTAGTTATAATTAGTGATGTAATTCTGTTAATGTTTCACTGTAAGTTTCAATGGCTAAATGAGTGAAATTGCTATTTGTTTTTTATTAAACTTGATTTCTTGCACCTTTAAAATATCTTCGATTTGGGCTTACCCGAAGACATAAATAGCAGTAGTAGGAGTAGCAGTAGTAGTTCTAATAGGGTCATTCCAGGTGAAAACGACAAATCTGTGTGCCACATGTTTTTTGATTTTGTTAAAAAAAATTCAGGGTGGTCTTTTAGGCACTAAATACGAAAATTCATCGCCATTTAACTTTTTCATTGCCCCCCTCCCAGTCGGCCTTCGTTAGAAATCTTAAATTACGTCATTTTCACACTCTTCTATGATCGGCTATAACTTTTTTCCTATGGCATATATTGGAATGATTATAATTTTATTTTCTTACTTAGTACAAAACGTGAGTACAAAAATAAATGCAAATATGTAATTGGTACCTTATTTAGTATTTTCACGCTATTATGACTAAAATACTATAAAGCCGGAGGTACACGATACGGAAAACGTCGTATTTATAAGCGATACGCCTTATTTCATATCGTGTGACTCGACGATAAGCAATATGGTGTATCGCTTATAAATATCCCAAAAATTTCGGAATATTTTCGGCACATCCAAGCAATTTGCGGGGTACAAATTTCCGGAGTCACACCATACAAAACTTTATGAACACAGTTTTGAGATTACTGCTCTTACGGGCGGCACGGCATCGCGGTAATCTGTGAATTGCAAAATACAGGTTGCAAACTCATTTTTGCTTATCGTGTGACTCGATGTGTCAAAAGTGACATCCACAAAGATATTTCCTTATAAATACGACGTTTTCCGTATCGTGTACCTCCGGCTTAAACCTTTTAATAATGTAAAACAAAAATCAAATCAATTAAACTTCTGTTAAGTGTCAAATAATCGAACTTCCTCGAATCAGGTTCCCCTGCGGGTTGAGTCCTCACTGGACATAGTTTGGTTATGTTTTGAGAGTAATTAAATAAGTCTTGTTTATAACTTTTGAATAGGCAGTTAAAGCCGTAGTGGAGTTTTAGTTTTTATTACTTTATTTTTTTTTATTCATATACTAAAACTTTGCTCAGAATCGTTTAACCAAAGAAATGATTTATCGTTTCTTTTAAAATGCAATACACCCATCAACATTGTCTTCTTCTGTACCTGTACTTTTTTATATTAATATTTCTGCACTTTGTGTATAACTAAAATTCATAAAATCAAATAATCTTTCATTGTTTTTAAATTTATTTTTAATTATAGATGTATAGTGAAACGTGAAGTTCCCATAATTTTGTTGTGAAGATAATTAATGCAACTTCTATAATTATGTAAGTTATTTACCTACTCTATCTAAACTATTGCTTATATTATTCTACACGGATAAATTTACCTTGAACGCGTATTTCGCTTAAAAAGACATTTGACAGGACAGGACACTCAAACCAAGTGATCAGGCGTGATGGAGCAACAAACAGACAAACAACAAAACAAACCAACTTTCGATTTTAAATGTATATAAATGTAATAATTTGATCAACTTTTTAAACATATAATTTGTTACAAATCTATTTCAAAATCGTTCAGTTGAATTCATCCTTAGAACATTTTCCATCCGCTAAAGCAATCTTATGGAAAATATTCACGTCCAAAGCGTCTCTCACCGGCTGTCTGTTTGTGTTTCCGGAAATTGAAATGAAACCCATCAATTAGGACATTTCAATTAAAAAAAAAAAAAATATTGTTGATTTCTTTCCAGAGGATCGTAATGAGATTCAATCACGCCCCAGTCGAAGTTGGCAGTAAAACGACAATACGCGTTGTTAATTCTCAGGTAAACAATAAAATTCATACAACAATAATATTCTTCAATTTAACACTTATCTTATTTGATTTTATATATTTAACAAGGCTTTCACAATATTCCTAAAAATCGTATTTGTTTTCGCACTATTTTATGGAATTAAATCCTTGACTAGGCTAATTGTAATGCTGAAGACGCTGGGAATCCGAATGCATCCGGCATGCAATTTTCTTATCTTATAGGATCATAACAATTGTTCACATTTATTTTCATTTTGTTGCGAATCAAACAAAAGCTCTCGGTAAATTACTTTGTCAGGGTATAAATCTTATTTTATGACTATCCATTGATTTGTGGGTGTTGCAAAAAGAGTGAATTACTTACGTGAAAATTACTTTTCAATTTAATTTCAAGTCAAGTTTTCCTGCGCATCATTTAGCACACTTTTAATATGTAATTTCTTTGGACAAAACTCAAAAATATTTTCCCACACTTATCTCAACTTTTTTTTCACATTAGGGAAACTTCAAACAGATTCTCACTTAAAAATACTAAACTAATCAATTCACTAAAAACTCGCGGCGAAATTATTCTGAATTCGCTGAACACGGAAACATCAATTTCCTTTTTAACATCGAACTCGCGTTCATACTTTTTGACGTTTACTTAATTCGGCACTTCGCGGAAAATATCTCAATCCAATTTAATGCGAAAATAGTATGACGAATTAATAAATCGGCTTGGAAAAATTTCTTTTCTTCTGAATTGAGTGCTTCAAGCCGCTTGAGTGCTTCTTGCTGAATTTCTGAATTCAGAACGGTCTGAAGTTGAATGTTTCAGATCGAGCTGTCAGAAACCGGCTGAGGAGCGTTCTAAATTCAGCATCTGAATTTTCAATTTCAATAAATTAATTTTATATAATTTTTTTATTTTTTATTTCAGAAAAAACAATATAAAAAATAATTAAAACATGATCAAATCATCCTTATCATCCTCCTCCATCTGCTGTGGTTCATCCTGCTGCTGTGGTGCATCCTGCTGCTGTGGTTCGTCTGCGCGAATCGCCGCTTGGACCGCCTCCAAGCGGCTCCTCGCTTCGCGCTCCACCTCGGAGGCGGCCCGAGCCCTTAATTGCGCCTGTCGAATCCTCTCCATTACGCGGAGCTCCTCCAACTGCCTACTCGCCCTTGCTTCAGCTGCCCTGGCAGCGCCCTCCGCCCTCCGAACTTCGGCGTCCCATCGCTCGGCCATGGCGGCCTCCACCAGCCTCCGCCTCCGTGCGCGCCTCCTCGATGCCGGGTTCCTCCCCGGGTTGTTTACCACGGCAAGCCACGGTTCGACGACGAACCTCCACTGGCCTCCTCGTCCTCGTCGTCCGCCTCCTCGTGCAAAATCCATTGATTATAATTGACGACTGGAAAATTGAAAAACAACCGAAACTAAATTACGAATTGTCGACAATTACGATAACTTACTTAAAATGAATTGATTGATGAGTCTCCAAGCGACACTGCATTCACGTTTAACTCAATCTTTTACTTTACAAATCTTTACTTGGGATTTAAAAAATATAAACAGTTTCCTTAAAAACGAACGTGAAAATGCTATCCTCTCAATTGTCGACGATGTTTTTAGACAAGTGCACATGAACCAGTAAAAGTATGGCGTTTCTGATGGCGGTTTCTCGGAAATGGTCCTGCCAAGTGTCAACAAATGTCATTAACGTTTTTCGACGTTCTCATTGGGACATATTATAAAAACCGAAAATATCTTTAAATATTCATTTCAAAAAACTTTCGATTACGGGAATTACGATGTCACTAAAATTAGACTATTGTGAGTTTTAAATTTTTCTTATGCTGAATCAATAGTTTGGCGCGAATTTTGAAAAACGGGCAAAATATATAAAAATACGCAACGCACAAACAATAAGATTATAGTATATATTGTATCCCAACAAAAACACTCCGTGTAAAAAAGGTGGCCAAGTCCCCTCAATCAATCGATCTTGCAAAAAGTTTCGGCATATTATGTATTGAGATAAAAAGAGCCAAGTTCTTTAGCCAAACAAATTACTGAAATAAAAGGAGCCAAGTTCTTTGGCCAATGAAAGTAGTGATATGAAAGTGGCCAAGTTCTTCATCTCATAAGCAAATTTTAACTTGGCCAGCGTTCCTTCTTCAAGTATACTTTCTATATTCTTAGTGAATGGAATGTTTCCTATAGTTACCGTACTCTTTCACCTCTGCCAAATATATCAACATAATCGAAGGCTCCAATGAATTTAAGCTATTCTTCACGCTAAAAACACTGGCCAAGTTAAAATTTGCTTATGAGATGAAGAACTTGGCCACTTTCATGTCACTACTTTCATTGGCCAAAGAACTTGGCTCCTTTTATTTCAGTAATTTGTTTGGCTAAAGAACTTGGCTCTTTTTATCTCAATACATAATATGCCGAAACTTTTTGCAAGATCGATTGATTGAGGGGACTTGGCCACCTTTTTTACACGGAGTGTTTTTGTTGGGATCTCAATAATTTTTGTAGAAAAAAGCTCAAAAAGAAATTAAGATTCGGAGTGATTTATGATGTCTTAGCCGGCGACTAAGAAAAGTGGGACGAACCGCGCTAACACTACTACCTGTGGGATAATTAAATAGCAACAGCCGGGACAGGAGTAGCATAGGAGCGGACCTCCACTGCCCCCTCGACGACAAGAATTCTAATCTTCAACTTAAACCCCAGGCACACGGAAGTTATTAAACGAGTTAATTACGTCACAATGAAATAAATAAATAAATAAACAAATAATTGTATAAATAAATTTTGTCTTCGACGTCCAAACTTGAATTGTCCATGAATCTCGTATAATAAATTGTGTCTCTGGTAAATAACCAATAGAATTAGATTTGAAATGAAATTGTCACCGAAAAACATAGAATATAGAGAAAGAGGGTCAGGGGAAAAAGAGCAAAAAAACTTTTTCAAACTTTGAAATTACAGTTGTTACTGTTTTTATAGCGTTCAGTAGTAGTAGTAGTAGTCAGTTCAACTGTTCAATTTCAAATTTCTGGTGGTTAAGGAGGTCTGAGGAGGACTAACTGGACTTCTGAACACCCAATAACAAATCTTTAGCTTCGCCACTGCAGCCAGACAATTTAAAATAAAACCGTACTTTCTTAGGCCTACTTTAAAAATGAGTTCTAATTTCGATTTTAGCCCCAAATGAAAATTCAACCTCCTCCCTCTTCCCCAAAAACTCCCAAGGACCACAAAAAATCAGTGTAAAACCCACAATATCTTATTACACAAAATGAACTCAAAATTCGATTTTAACCAAAGATAAAAAAAATTATCCCCTCCCCCAAATTGCCCCCCCCCCCCCTTGGCCAAACAAGTCATTATTAATTAATAGACAGTACAATACTACATAATCTCAAGTCCAAAATCCGAAAGGATATCTCAATGTGTCTCGATGTGAAAGCAGTAGCGATAGCGCAATAAGACTAGGCCTGCAACCCTTTCATGAGTACATTTTATGCTATAGTTTAGGTACGAAGACACATTTTCCAAATTTTCGTTTTTTCTCAGGCTCGCAGGGTACGGTTCTACATTTCTGCAAAATTTCATTTTTCTAGGTATTGTGGAAGTACCCGAACATTTGTGTCAGTGAGTCTCTGTCTATATATATATATTATGAATGGTCGATTCACATTTTTCGCTAATTATAGGGTGCTCTATTTTGGGCCCTAAAGAAGCCAGAAAGTTGTTGTTGCAAAATTTGGTAGATGGGCCCCAGGCAAGGCTAAGAAAAAAATTTGGTTGACCTAGGTCCAACAGGAGCGCTACAGCATCAGCTCAAAAAGGGCAATTTTGCAGTTTTCTCTGGTTCGAGAATATCTACTGGGCAGCGCACGAGGCAACTTGGCGCGTGCGCTGCCGCGCACGTTGATTATTGTTTATAAAATTGTAAATTTGGGATGTAATATCATTTCAGCTTCATAAATGAATTAAAGCTCAGCTGAATAGAATTATGTTCAGCTATTGATTCAGCCATTATTATTCAGCCAGAATTATGTTCAATTAATAAATGCATAACGGAAAATTTATGTCATTTATGTTCAGCGTTCAGTGTTTGTTGTTCAGTCGCAGTCGCAGTCAGAGTTAATAATAAATCAAAATTTGATAACGATAAAACTTTGGATAACGATGCATCGGAATGCAATAGCAAAGCTGATTGCTGGACTTGCCGAGGATCCAGATCGAGGACGACCCGACGACGCATTCGAAGTAAATTAATTAAATTTTTCGATTAATATTTTTTTATTTTTTCTTCATATCTAGTTGTTCCAGAAGTACTTCAGTCTAACACAGGAAGACAACTGGGAGGAGATTGGGGAGATGGTCTTTTCTCTTACAAAAATCTACGCCAACTCGGTTGACTCGTTGGCGAATAAGTTAATACTAAACTCAGAAAAGATAAAATTTATGCAGTTTGGAGTACACCCGAATGAGATTTCTGAATGCAACATACATATGAGAAATGTTATGGCCTAAAGTGACAATGACATCAAGTATCTTAAATTTTAAATGGGACAAGCACATACCAACCTTATGCAATAAATTAAGAAAAATTTGTTACAAAATAAAACTACTTAATAATATCATCAGTCAAAGATTTACAATAGTGCTTCTGAGCTTTGTCTTTCGGAACTTAACAAAATTGTTCCCGCACACGACGAACCATCATACAAGAAGAAAATTGAACAGTCTCCTTGTTATTCCCAGTTATAAAAAAACGTTATGTAAAAAAATTCGAATTGATTAGGGCCGAATTATATAATACTCTAGGGACTGAATTAAGGAATTAATTAAACTCGGTAAATTTGAAAATATACATTAAAAGATATGTACTCTTAAATTAGGATGTACTTTCAAATTGCTTATATTGATAATTAATTCTTAATTATTTGATAAATCGAGGTCATCTATCTGTATACTATTCTATATACATAAGTATATCTAGTATTATATACTTAAAAAAACAAAAATAGGTATCTCTTTTGGAATTTGTTATAAAAAATAATATGGAATATGTTATAAGTTCGTAGACAGACACTCCTATGGGCTTATGAACAGAAAGTCATTCCCTAGACGTCAATTTTGTGCCAATAGGTCCTTGAGTAACGAAACGGCCAAGCCACATTTTGACTAAGATGTAGGGTTTGTAGAGAACTTTAGACAAGAATTCATGCAGAACGCTATACGCTATGATGAGAGTTACAGAGTGTTAACCAACGTGTAGAGTTAAGAGCTTGGCTCTCCATAAGATCTGATAACTTTTTTACAGTGCAAGCAATATGTACTCGTCTTGGTGTTACTTTACATGAAAATGCTTTTGGTGGGATTGACAAAATGACATATTCCAAAGCCACTTCAAGTTCAACTATGATAGTCTGCGCAGAGCTTGGCAATAGCTTCGCTCCTCTTACTATTTTCTTTGCTGCTCCAGCCATATTGCTTCCATTTTCTATAACAGTTGGTCTGATTTTAGTAGGTGAAAGTTCCAGTCAATTAAAATTCCTGTTAGAGTATCAGCAATGTATTGAGCTGTGTTATTGCACTTTAAGTCTTGGACAGCTATGTTACTACCCATCAGATTAATACCGTCAATGTGGTTTGTGTTCCCTAGCGCGGGCTTTTAGGTGGGTCAATTGCGCGCACTGTTTAGACTTAGATCAGGCAATGGAGATTTAGGGTATGCGCAGACTGCAGACTAAACTGTTTAGTTGGTGACTGCCGATTACTATTTGCGGATAGCTTGCAATTTACATTTTTTACATTTTTTAGGATGACGGGAAAAGCCTCGGGAAAAGTTAAAAGAAAGAAGGAACACAAATTCATTGCCCATTGTACAGCTTAATGCAGAAGCATGTATCGCTGCGCTCATATAAATTCAAAGCAGGCCGACTAAAAAATTGGTTAGTGTGCGCAGTGCGCGTTCTCATAGTGCGTCATGCTGATCAAGCGTCGCGTCGTCGGCCGATAGTTGGACAACTGAAAGTGAAGAATAAACATTTCGTGGAGGTGGGAGTAATGTAATTTTCTTTACTAGTTGTAACATTCCAATTTTGAAATCCATTTTCTGACTTTTTGTCATTGTTTTCAACTCGTTTCGAAAACTTAATAAAATTTTGTATCGTCGTCGTTATCAACTATGAGTTCTTGTTTCCTCTGCTTCATTACTTCCAGTATTTGGGTTGGTATATTTTTGTTAGCCTTCTTCCTTTTCTCAGGTACTTCTTCCGTGATATGGTCTTCTACATTTGAGTTATCATCTACACTGTCTTCTTCTTGTCTAGTCCCATCTGTTGAAGTTTCTTCACCACCAGTGTCATAATTTCCTTCGTGGTTAAAAAAAATACAAATTAAATCATTAATAAAATATTATTTTATATGCATTTAACGCCGACTCTGCGTATTTGGAGTTAGAAATGTTAATAGGTCGCTGTAAACATATTGCTTTTGTTTTTTTGCGCCTGAACCTGTTGGGCTATTTTTAATTTTATTAATATCTCTCCTAAAGCAGTCCCGTACGTTGTTCCATTTTTTTTTGTGTCTGCAACTGAAATGAAAGCTTATTGTATAAGAATTTTACAGACCGAAAACTATATCTATATAAACAATTTAAAAAAATAAATAGTATTATACTTACATATCTTCTTTTTTTCCTGATCATTTTTACTGTTCCAATCCTCAAATAGTTCCAAACAGATTTTTTCCCATACAAGATCTTTTCAATCGCGATCATGATAAGATTCATGATAGTCCAGGCAAACTAGACCAAAAATGTCGAAATGGCCGAACTAAATCATGTAGTTCCAATTTTTTGAGGAATGTGTAGGGGAGGGTCCCCTAAACCTCGTGTAATAAAGTCCCCTCAATTTCCTGGTCCGCGGGGGTCGGGGGGGAGGTTTAAAGGTCCACTTTTTCAGTTTTTCGCTTATAACTCAAAAACAGTACGCCGGAAAGAAAACTTGTGTAGGTAAAAATGAAAAAGGATAAAATTTCCTACAAATTAGTATATATAAGTTTTTTCCTATCTGTTATAGTTTCTGAGATATCCACCAGCAAAAATGGATAATTTTTGAAAAAAGTTGTTTTGCCTAACATTTTTCGTCAAACTTGCCGTTATAGCTCCTCACTCTTTAATTTTACAGATACATCGTCTGAAACAAAGTTAAAGAGCATTGGATTTGCATCAAAAAAATATGTACAAGTACCAATTTGTTTTCAACCTGTCAAAAGTTATAGCGATTTCAATTTATAAGGTACATTTCGAGATTTCGCTTGAAAAATACTTATTCTCGTTTTTCGGGTATAAATCCCTATGTAACCTCATATATTGCTTTTTCCCCTATTTCACCTCAAATATGTGCCGTTATGTATTTCGTTTAATTTATAATTATTGTTTGTTATGAGTTTTTGTTTATGGAGATATAGGCATATAGTTTATACTAAAGGTCAATTGTTTAGATGTTTCGCCGGCAGCGTTGATGATCATCAATGATTTTTCATTCACTCGCATATCTGCTCATCTTTAGTGAATATTCTGTGATATCTAAATGCTAGCCGTTATCCAAAATACGGTCTTTCAATTCTAATCATAGGAGACTGTGGAATGAGTTAGAGGCCTTGTGGCTGTGGCCCTGTGGCTGTGTTTTATATTCTTGGAAATATTGATCGCGCTCTTACTAGGCTCAAAGACTCATACATCAGAAATTTTCCTAGAATTTTCCTCGATGAGGTTTATGAAGGGTTCACTGGAAAGAACTCTAAAAGTAAGTCTATTTTCAAGTGTGGCAATCGAACTCGTGGGGCTCGATTTTAGTTTACTGTGGATATGAAAAGCGTTCAGAACTTCAGAATGAATGAAAAGTGTTTAATATGCGAGCAATCAGCTGAAAAAGATTCAAGCCGCGTCAGCGATAAAGGAATGAAAACGTTGTTAAGTGTTAGCCTTACTAGAAGAGATGGAAAAGATAGTTTGTTCAAAGCGAGGAAAACAGGTAATTGTCGCCATCTCAAATGTTGCATCTTAATTATTGGAATGGTTGCTATTATTTCATTGCTACAATAATATTTTATAAAAATGCAATCTGTTTATAGAAATACACTGATTTTCACTTTTTCGCTTAAGGAGTTGTTCACGTGGAGTGCAGAAACCGGTATACAAAACCCTCCGATATCAAGAGAGTAACTAAATTATTGCAGCTTTCTACCTCGAGTTCTGCCGTTTGCTTGCGATCAACACACCCTCAATTTCAGTTTAAAACTAAATGTTTGCTTTGCACAGAGAACATCGACGATACATTTTATATGAAACAGAAAAAACTAAAAATTCACCAACGTCGTAAAGTGTACAAGGTGCGAACATTTGATTTTGGCAAAACTATAGCAAACCATGCTCAAGCTCGAAATGACGATTGGGGGACAACAGTTTTGAGACGCATCAATAACGTAAGCGATTTACATGCCGCGGATGCTGTATATCATGAGGACTGCTACAAAAATTTCATCTTGGTTAAATCGACTGGCAAAGAAAGAGGAAGGCCGCAAGTGGAATATGTTGGTGAAGCTATGGAGGAGATATTCTGTTATCTGGATAAACAGGATAAGAATCAATATTCAATGGATGAGCTGATGGATCAGATAAGTGGGACAAAGCCAGACATTAAATGGGTGCAGACTAAAATGATAAAAAAGTATGGTGAAAAAATCATTTTCAGTAAGATCAGTAAACATAAAACAGTTGTATGCTTTCGTGACGTTGGTGAAAAAATTTTGAATGAGGCTTGGTATGAGTCTAGAAGTACTAACGATCAGGATGAGCGCATAAGAGTTGTACAAACGGCTGCGGCGATAATAAAAAAAGATATTCAATCCCGAGCTTACGATACAAAGAGTTACCCTCCAAGCGACGAGTTTTTAAATGAAGCGGAGGAGATGGTACCTGCTACTCTCTTAGCTTTCATGGAAGCTCTTATCCCAAAGAGGAGGAAAAATAAAGAGGACTTGTCAAAGAAAGTAGTGTGCATTTCACACGCTATAATTTCAGTCGTTCGTCCACGATCATTTCTTTCCCCAGTCCTCATAGGCATTGCATATTTCATACACCGGAAATTTGGATCAAGGAACTTGATAAATTTATTAGCTGGGTTGGGATTTAGTGCGTCGTACTATGAAGCTCAACAACTAGAAGTTTCATCCATTTACCATCCACAGAAACCTATACCTTCTGAAACATTTTGCCAATATGTTTTCGACAATGCTGATGTAAATGTGGTTACTCTAGATGGACTTAACACATTCCATAGTTTGGGAGGAATCAAATGTGTTACTCCAGCAAAAGCCCTTCCTAAATTTGATCATATTCAACGGTTGATATCAGCTTCTCCTTCTGTAGAAGTCGGAAAGTTAGGCGTTTTAGAACTGCAGTTTTATGAAAATGCACAGAAAACTAGGTTGAAGAATGTAGTTGTTCAGGATGTGAATACTTTAAATCCTATACCTCATGATGCACTAGCACCAAGTCTTCCAGATACATTATGGATGTTTGGTAAATGGCTCTCAGGGCTAAACATCGCAGAGATGTCACAGATTCCAGAATGGAAAGGCTTCATGCATTTCGTGTGTGAGCCAATTAATTCTGAAAAAAGTGCAGTCATACCGCTTCCATTCATAAATTCGTCTCCAAGTGACAACGATACGTTGTACACTGCCCTCAGATATGCTGCAGAAGATGCCAGTCGTCATGGACTCCAAACTTGTTTCATAACTATGGATCAGCCACTGTATTTAAAAGCTCGGGAAATCATAGCTTCCTCCTCGAATGATCCTTTGCTCAATAAAGTTGAAATGATTCTCGGGGGATTTCATATGCTAATGTCCTTTTTGGGGTGTATTGGCTACACAATGGCAGGTAGCGGGCTAAAGGACCTGTTGTGCTGCGCTTTCGCACCCAATTCAGTCGATAAAATGTTGACTGGAAAGAATTATAGCAGAGCCGTTCGTGGTCATTTACTTGTGCATACCACTCTAGTACAGATCATTTTGGAAGGTGCCACTTTCACTCCAGCGGAAAAACAAGAAATTATAGACATACTGCGATTGAAGGAAGAATGGATTCCAGAAACGATCAGTTCGAATACCACCCTCACCCGTGTCCAAGAGAAACTGAACAACGAGCTTGCCATATTGAAAGATAACGGGCCAACATCAGCTTTATGGATCCAGTATTTTCACATGGTTACCATAATGAAAAAGTTCATTGCAGCACAGCGTTCTGGAGATTGGCACGGTCACCTTTCGTGTGCCCAACAGATGATCCCGTATTTTCACGCCAGTGGGCATTTTCATTACGCAAAGTGTACACATCTATATGTACAGGACATGCTGTCATTGTCTGATCGCCATCCAGATATTAAACAACAGTACATCGATTTTGGATACTTCACGATAAATAGAAGTGGCACTCCATGGGCAGGAGTTTGGTCTGACATGGTAATTGAGCAGACATTGATGCGCGACATGAAAAGCGAAGGGGGACTAACAAGGGGTAGAGGTCTGAGTGATTCTGTATTGGCAAAGTGGGTTGGATGTGCTCGTGGTGCTATTGCCATATGTTCGTCATTGGAGATGTTTGCTGGAGTCCATTTTATTAGTGGAGAACAGCACGTTGACTTTCGTACGTCCCGAATAACCCGAGATGACAAGGATAGAGGAAAACTTGCCCAATGGTTGGCAGACCACCCCCCTTTTAAAGTACGTGATTCTATCATGTCCCTTTCAACCGGAGTAGTAGGTAACAGCAAGGTAAACTGTCACAAAGCATCAGAAATTGGCTCCCATACAATGCAAACATTCATTGGAACGAAGTTTGCAGCCATGAAACAATCTAGGAAGAATACAGTAGTCCCTTTGGCTGCTATGAGTAATACCATCAAAATTAACCATGAAGCATTAGTAGTTGATCCTTTCATGATTTTCCAAAGGTCACTGATAAGCAAGAAAAGTGATAAGGATGTGGCAGACCTCTTGAAGTATGAGTTATCTCCATACCCGATGACTCTTTTTGATGAAGGATGCATGCGGAAAACTAAAAAGTCAGCTCTGTATGACACATTTCCATTGTGTAGCAGTTCACCAGATCTGAAAACGTGTTACACTATAGTAGATGGTGGCTTCCTCCTTCATAGAGTTAAGTGGAATGTTGGTATCAAGTATTCTTCCATTTGCGAGCAGTACGTATCATACGTAATAAATCATTTTGGTGAGAACTCCACTGTAGTTTTTGACGGGTACGACGACGTAAATTCCACTAAGCGAACCGAACAAAAGCGGAGAAGAAGATGTAAAACATCAGTAGATGTTAACTTCAACGGAAATATGCTCACCACTGTCCAGCAGGAGGACTTTCTTTCCAATGAAAAGAATAAAACTAAGCTGATTGAGTTCTTAGTTGGTAGGTTGACTACAAGTGGGATAGAAGCAGTTACCGCTACAGGCGATGCTGATGGTAGTATCGTGCGATGCGGAATAAACAAGAGTGCATCTCATGCGTCTGTAATTGTTATTGGAGAAGATGTTGACCTGCTCGTCATACTAACAGCTCTCACACCTCCAGACCGAAATATATACTTCATGAAGCCTGGAAGAGGAAACATAGAAGACCAGTTATATTCTTCTAGACAATTACAGGAGTTACCCTTCAGTGGATCTATCCTATTCATGCACAGTTTCACAGGATGTGACACAACCTGTGCGATATTTCAAAAAAGTAAACTGTCCATCATGAAGTGTTTCCAAAAAAAACCAAATGAGACTAAGGCCATTGCTGATATTTTTTACGACCCCACATCAACACCCGATGTAGTAGCTCAAGCTGGAGAGAAGATGTTTCTATACATGTATCAATCCCCACCGAGTGAGCGCGATTTGAACAATCAACGATACAACTCTTTTGTTAAATCGTCTACCAAAGTGAAAGCCAATTTGGCCTCATTGCCACCGACCAAAGGTGCAGCTAGGCAACATTCTTTCAGAGTGTACTTACAAACGCAACAATGGCTTGAAAACAATTCTATCAATCCAGAACACTGGGGTTGGAAACGAGACGATGTTGCAGTTCTTAGCCCCGTCAAAACAACGGATCCAATAGCTCCTGCTAGTTTACTGAATTCAATGTTTTGTCGTTGTGCTACTGACTGTGGCGGAAGATGTGGATGCCGGAAGGCAGGTATCCACTGTTCATCCATCTGTGGATGTCAAGGAGCATGTCTCAACAGTCCACCAATACGAGAAGAAGATTTGGAAGATGATGAAGATTTGGAAGATGATGAAGATTTGGAAGAATATGAAAATGTATCAATCAATTTTTAGAATAAATACTTGTACTTTGATTTATTTTGAACAATGAACATAAATTTGTAATGTAATATTTGTTATTTTCTTTTAAATATAAAAATTTAGTTATATTTTGTGTTTAAATGCTTTATTCCTATCTGATGTAGTTATAATCGAGTTTGATACATAACGGCACATATTTGAGGTGAAATAGGGGAAAAAGCAATATATGAGGTTACATAGGGATTTATACCCGAAAAACGAGAATAAGTATTTTTCAAGCGAAATCTCGAAATGTACCTTATAAATTGAAATCGCTATAACTTTTGACAGGTTGAAAACAAATTGGTACTTGTACATATTTTTTTGATGCAAATCCAATGCTCTTTAACTTTGTTTCAGACGATGTATCTGTAAAATTAAAGAGTGAGGAGCTATAACGGCAAGTTTGACGAAAAATGTTAGGCAAAACAACTTTTTTCAAAAATTATCCATTTTTGCTGGTGGATATCTCAGAAACTATAACAGATAGGAAAAAACTTATATATACTAATTTGTAGGAAATTTTATCCTTTTTCATTTTTACCTACACAAGTTTTCTTTCCGGCGTACTGTTTTTGAGTTATAAGCGAAAAACTGAAAAAGTGGACCTTTAAACCTCCCCCCCGACCCCCGCGGACCAGGAAATTGAGGGGACTTTATTACACGAGGTTTAGGGGGCCCTCCCCTACACATTCCTCAAAAAATTGGAACTACATGATTTAGTTCGGCCATTTTTCCTATTTTGCCTGGACTATGACTAATATTCCACAAGTAAGGATATTTTTCGACCGCGGTAATTAAATTCTCGGTATCGCACATGGTTTCACACGTCTTTCTCTACACTCACTAGTCAAATCTGATGAAACTGACGAAAACAAGCGTATGTTTGCGGTAGATTATGCAAAAACAATGCGCGGCTTGCCTCCCGGTAGCCGGATAAGACTTTTAATAGGTCCGATTGGTAGGACGCACTGCTCTTGCATCCGAGTCGGACGTCCGATCCGATGTCTGATCGTAGGTGTGCGCTTTGGTCGTATAAACTTATAGGTATTTCAGCGCCGGGCGCCCTAATCCGACAATCGTTTCATACAATCGGATCCGAAAGTAGGAAATGCGCGGCCAGCCCTACACTTGTTGTTCGGTTTGGCTGGGCGCAAACCTGGCTCTTGTACCAGTATGAATTGGCGAAGGGTGCAAATTAGACAATGATAATTCGACGATGGGCCGCTGGGTTAGTGGACTTGAGGAATAATAACTGGCTGTATTGTAAGCTGGCACTGGCTGTAGGTATTGCTACCCGCAGTCAGAGCTGCGAGCTATAGAAGTGTTGGGTTGGGACGGACGGGCGTCTTAACTCCTAAGGAGGATTTGGAGCAGCGAAGATTCACCTTATAGTCATAGGGCTTACCAAAATGAAACTGCATTTTGTGCAGAAAGCAAGCCGCTTGAACCAGTGATACTAGGGACTATTAGAAATGATTCCATCCAAGGAAACACAAATTTCATTAACTGGAATTCAAGATGGCGTACATTTTCCAAAATGGTGGCTGCAGAATTTCAAAAAATTATAGAATAAACACCGCTGCACCGATTTTAGTGATTGAGGTGCCAATGAATTCGTATTGACACCTATTATCACCTAAAAATAAACTAGTTTAAGAAATTAAAGATGGCCGCCGATTATTAAGAAAATTGTAAAATTTTCCAAGTAACTTTTTCGTAGTAATTCAAATAACTAATAAATTTCTTATGATATGGGCACAAATTTTGTAATTAACATAAATGCTGATAATATCCATCTAAATCGGAAGGGGGTGGAGATAGAATTTTTTCGTAGAACAATTTTTTGTTCGCCATGAGGTCTCCTATCACCCTGTTTCGGGTTGACCATCTTCGCTGTTACACCCTGCATAGCAATCCGAAATTAGAAATTTTGACTTTTTTTGAACAATGCAGTTTTCAACCAAATACGCCTCAGCAGATTGCAGCCGTACCGTACGACTGACAGAAAAAGTGTACACATAAAAATAAATCAGCATTAAAAGATCTACAATTTATCTGAAATAACTTTTTCAATACATCAAACCGTTCTCGAGATATTAGCTGAATTGAAAATTTTGGCTGCAATCTTCGTGGGCATCTTCCATTTTGACCATGTTGCGAAGGTGCGATTTATGGCGATTTTGGAGGGGTGATTAAGGGCACTCTTAGCTATCATTTAAAATAAAAATCTCTCGAGTTGCAATTTTTTTTGCGGTTAGCCGCATTTTCTCATAAAATGATTCCACTAATAGAACCATTTTACCCTGCGTTCGACGTGTATTCACGTCATTGCCTAATTTTAATTCCACACACTTTGGGGGGTCTTCAAAACTAAATTCCACACTTAACTGGTTAATCTAGCTTTGAGATTAGTTAAAACTAATTGTTCATCGATAAGGCAATTTAATTTTAAAACACAAACGAAGAAGTTGAAAAAAGAAGTTGAATTAACCATAACAGAGTCGAATTTTAATGAGTTTTGTAGAGCAATGTTAAAGACGTTTTTAAAGCAATTAGACAATGGTGGAGATGTTGATAAATTAGAATTTAGAACTTTGGGTACATTGTCAAAAAGAAGATTGTCTTGAGCCGATTCATCCTCGGAATAGAAAGAGCATAATTTTGGATTGAAAAAATTCCGGAATGAATTAGAATTTTGCAAGTTCTGTGGCAATCTCTTGGTTATAACCCTACAGGGATGTGGTAACCGATCACAGTTGGAGGGATTTAATTGTATGTTTGCTTCAAATTTTCTGCTCTGGTGGCACCTCCACTCGCACCAGGGCCTTTGTAGTTTTCCGACGTTGTTGTTGCAGAAGACTGTGAAAAATTATGGTTTTGCTTTTCTTTATACATCCTTTTCCTACAATCTTTAATGTGATGCCCCTGAAGACTTGGTGGTAATTTATTGTTTGATTTTAAGAAACAATTTGCACTAGTATGCCCGAGTTTGTAACAAAAAGAACACTTCGGTTTTTGAGAATTTTTCTGCGAATCTCTGTTTTTGTACGCAGATTTTTCTTCTTCTACTGCAGCTTCAATAGCTCTGGACAATACAGTAAACCTGCTAGCTTTAATCACCAGTCGAATGGGTTTTGCAACCCGTCGACAAAGGCTTTTAGAGCAGTTTTACTGTTAAGGCTTTCGATAACTTTAGAATTCTGGGAACCTTCCGATGCGACACCAGCATCATTAAGATCTGCAAGAAGTTTTTCAATTTTATTACCGAATGTTCGAACATCTTCATGGAAACCCTGCCTACAATTAACAAGTTCGGTTTGAATTTGAGCCAATGTACGTAATTCTAAATATTGCTCTTGCAATATTTTCTTTAATTCTGACCATTTATCACAAGTTTTATATTTAATGATACTGTAAGCTGCACCTGTGAGCTTACACTTTATAATATTAAGAAGCATTGCTGAGTCGTCAGCATCATACTCTCCGTCAACCACATCACAACAACTAATAAATCGGTGAAGATTTTCACGAGTTTTTATCAAAATCTTTATCAAATTTAGGAACCATTACGAGTATACTTGAATTTGAATCAGAATCACCATCAGTCATAAAAATTACACTCGAGTCAGAGTCGGACATAAGACGATTCCACAGTAATTGAGATGAAGTTGTAATAAAAATCACAAAATTTCCTTTTGAATAATAATTAATTGCACTAATAAAATTATTTCTAAAAAAAACAATTACCAATCACCAAAAATCTCCTATTTATTATTTAGTATATTAAAATATCTATAATATAGTTAAAGTAAACTTGCTGCGTAACCATAAAGTGAAAATTCCGGGAGTTGTCCTTTAAGTGTTAAGTCAGTGAAAATGATGAAAGGCAACCCGTTGAAATTGCAGATATAGAGTTGTTGAAATAATGATGGAGTCGAGAAATCGCTGGAGATGTTGACCAACCGTTGCAACTGTTCACCTTGATGCTCTGGTGCCGGCAAAGTTAAACTTCACTAAGATTAGTTATTTCGTACTGCACTTTTATTTTTTTTTTACGCGCCTCGTACTTTCGGTTATAAGTAAACTCACGCACACCCCACACCTGACACCAAATTTATGTTGAGGGGTTTTCAAATAAAAGTTCTGCGTAACGAAAACTAAACTTTATTTCTACTAACTTAACCGAACAAAAAATAGTCATCCTACCGTATGAAACTTAGCGAACACAATTTGGTATGGTTACGACGGAAGACGAAACCTTTTTCGAGAAACAAGACTTTTACCGTTGGCTGCTCAGCGACTTCTGCTTAACCAAATTATTAATTGACATTTTGATACTCGATTTGCTGATCGATTAATTGATCAGCAGTTTCTTTGCTTTGAGGAATTTCAAGAGGTTTCGGGTTTCGAAATACTACTCTAGAAATTATAAGCAACTGAAAAAAAAATATTAATATATTGCAATCTTGACGAAAGATTGCAATTAATCAAATTTAGAAAATTGAACCTATTATTGAAATACAATAATTAATGAAATTTAAAGTAAGTTGCAATATTAAGGAATACAAGAGGTGAATGATTTTGTAGAAAGGTTAAACAGAAGTCGGGGTGAATGACACTTTACAACATAAAGTTGCGCTTCGCTTAAAGCATAAACTGTAAAAAACCTGCTCTGAGTTGCTCGGTTGAAGTACAAGGAGGTTTCCAACCACGTTTATAGAAAGTTCCTCCAAGCTCGTGAACAAGGATATCCCATCCACGACGAAGATCTACGTATGTGGGCGTTTTAACATAGTACTATGCTACAACTGCAGCCTTTCTCAGCATGTCATACTTGGACACATGAATTTAAGCAACATTGTGTCCCGAAAAATATCAAAATTCGTAGGAAGGAATTTCAATCAAACAATAGCCCAACGAGAGGCAGTGATCGCTACATTCGTTAGTGACATATGCACAAGGGCAACTAGCAATCCAGCCACCTGGTACAAATGTACAATACAGACCAAAGTGGTTTCCAGAAGGAGATGCATAGTGGCAGAAGTCTCGACACTCGTAGAGTGAAGAAAGTTGAAGCTAGTGCCCAATCAAAACGCGCTATGTCTCACAGTTATACAATTCAACCTGTGAGAAGCGCTGATGGTCGATTACTGTCGCCAATGCTCATTGTACTCCAGGAATCCACAGGAAATCTCGGGCCGCGCGTAAGCTAAAATACGTTAAAACCAAATAACTTACACATCCAAGCTACAAAAGCTGGTGAGCGGTTTATTCTAAATTTTAGTACATAATTAAAATGTTTAAAGCCTTATTCATATTTTTTGTTTTAGGAAAAGTAACGAAAGCACTATTGAAGACATGGCTAAAAGATGTATATTTCCCTTCTGTTGGGAACGAGTCCCATATGATAGTGGATGCCCTAACGCAATACTCTGACGACGACAGCGTTGGAGAAGCTGTTCCGACAGGTGCCATTTTTAAACTGAAGAAAATTCCAGCAGGTGCTACTAGTAGAGTTCAACCTTTGGATGCTGGATTTTTCCGATCCTGGAAACAATTTGTTCGCCGTATATCCGACAGGGCACTGATGGAAGGAGAAGTCGATATTTTTCAACGCGATAACATCATCAAAATCCAGTCCCTTGTTCATTTTCAATTTAGTGCACCAATGTACTTCGACATGATTCGATACGCATGGTTTAAGTCTGGGTTAGTGGAAAATCGACCACCAGTATTTCAAACACCGGTGCAATTTTCTTTTCCGAAGGAGGTTGGCATTTGCAAAAAATGCACTAAATTTATGTTCATGAAATGCTCTTGGTGCCACGATTTTTTTTGTTTTAATCATTTCTTTGTTCAATTCCATATTTGTCAATAATAATTAAAATTTTATTGTCTAGTATCATATGTTTATTGTATAATTATTAAATTATTAAATTTGGTTATTGCGAACATTATATGCTACACTATTTACAATGAATTTTTCTGTAGATTTTGATGTTTTCGCAACTTTATGATTTAGCGCCGAATTGATGGCAACTACTATTAATGGCCTATTTCAAACGCATTTATCTCGAGAACGGGGCGACAAGGGCAAATAGTTCATACACATATTTCTAAAATTTTGTAAAAATATGCTCTTTCGATTGATACCTATTTGATTTTTTTTTTGAATTTCCTTTATGGCGTACTTTCCTTGTGAGAGTCACATATGTGTCAATAATTAGATGAAAGTTGCAATTAAAATCTAGTACTGATTTTCAAAGTGCGTTCGGGAAGAACGTAATTTTAGACAAATTTCGCGATTTATGTCAGATTATTTTCATAATTTAATTATACTTTTATTAGTTGTTTTAAATTTATAATATTATTTTAAAACAATATTATTATTAAAAAAAGCGCGTCTTTCTAATTTACTTCGCATATCGACAAGCACGCATTTGTATTTTTATATTAATATTTTAATTCTAAATCAGTACTAGATTTTAATTGCAACGTTCATGTAATTGACACAATGTTTCAATAAAATCCGCCATACTTTTCTCTTGAGCGAACTGAGCAAGTGGGGATTCCAATTCTCCTTTGGTCAATTGTTGGCGTTGAATGTCAAAGCAAAGTCATAATTTATTACTATTTCATGCGACCATGAAAACGGATCGAGAGTTCTGATTCGCGCAAAAATAGCACAGTTCGCAATTAGTTTGCATAATAACCTTTATTTTTATTATTCACTATATATAGGTATATATAGAAATGACATTCATGCAAAAAACCTTAAAACAAATAGAAATGTGCATCATTTTGCAAAACGAAGAAAATCATAGATAACACTGGTCGAAAAAATTGAGCTTTTTGTCTGTTAAATCGAATAGAATGGCGGTTTCTCATGGAATATTTCAAATGTGTAGAGTATTTATTTGTAACGGGCAATATTTCTTTGTAATAAATAGGTAATAATAGGTAAATTCATACTTTTGTAAAGTGATTGGTTTTATTTCCTTTATTTACATTAAATCAAAATGTAGTTTTAAACTATTGTCTACTGTATTTCGCTTCAGGAACATCCCTTTTGAGTGTCCAGCAATAGTCTGCAAGTATATTTCGATTCCATTTTCACTGGTAATGCTTTTCCATTGCTGCAATATCTTGGTGGAATCGCTGCCTTTGCTGTAATGGAGGCCACCGATGCCGAAACGCAGCGCACTCTAATAATAACGGAGGGCAAGTCGGCGGCATCACAGGTAGCCAGTGCCATACAGAAGTACCTGCCCGAAACACATTACGGGGTTGTCGCTATTCAATGAGTGCCCATTAATGTTCGGAAGCGGGGAAGTTCACGTAGCGCGATCATGGATAAAATGGTTGCAGCTATCAGGCTGCACTGTGAATTATTTGCAAAGTCTGCAATATCAAAAGATATTGATTATTACTGACCAAGATCCCTATGGTTCCAACATAACGGGCTTGGTCATAAGTTTCCTGCACTTCCACTAGCCCCAAATCACAAAATTAGCGTTTATCCAGCATTTTTTTGCGCCAGGCAAGCAAAATATGTTTGAGATAACGGAATGCTTCGGAAGTATTGAAGAATACGTGATTTTGTTTCGGTATGACGCGAGGCGGGATGAAGAAAGCTTTGAGATGGCTTTCTCCCTTAGTGGATCTTTTCAGCGCCTACAGATGATCGTCGCCTACATACCGGCAAGAACACGTCAATACACGGATAGAACCAGTTCCTTTTCTGAGTTTGTGGAAACGGAATTAGCGTTTTACTGGTATTCTCAAACTCATGCGTAAACGCCATGCGTTGTAGATGGCTTGAAAACAGCCCAACGCATGATTATGTTTGAATCTTTCAAGCTAGAGAGTAACCAGACAATTACAATTATTGGTTCGGGCGCTAAAGTTTCGATGAACTGTGCATATAAGCACGGAAACGATTCCATTGAAAAAGTTATCGTCAATTTAGCTAAAAGCTATGTGGGGTGCAACAACATTAATTTGTTTGCCCAAATTTCCGGCAAATTTGGTTCAAGAGAGCATGGGGGACATGATGCGGGCCACCCCCGCTACAATTATGTAAAATTGTCCCCTATAGATCCCTTGATTTTCAACCCAAATTGCACAGAATTTTTGATATACGAGCACGGCACCTTCAGGGAACCGAAGTTTTACGTGCCTGTTATACCATTCCTTCTTGTAAATGGAATGAATGGTGTATATTCTAATATCCCCCCGCCTAATCCGAAGGATATATATAATATATATATATATATATTATAAAAAATATCCGAATGAAGCTTGCAGGATTTGAGCCAATGGCAATGACGCCATGGTACAAAGATTTCCGAGGTACGATTGACCAAGATACGGAAAACATCTTCATTTGCAGTGGAACTTTTCTGATTCATGAAGATACAGTCGAAATCACAGAACTACCCATTGGTATGTCTGTCGACAAGTTCCGAGATTTAACAATGTGTTTTGCTTGGAAAAACGTATCTCTACAGGTAAAATGTACGCCATCGACATGAAGGTCGTTTGAAAAAGTACAATACAGTAATGGAAATCTTCGAAGAATGCTTTGTACAACGTTTAAGGTTGTACGAAGAACAAGCAAGGCATAATGGAAGAAATCCTTATGTTATGTGGGGGGAAGATTTAGATATCCTGGAACAGGGATTGGAGCCCGTGGATGCCCCACAAGTCGTGGAAGGCCCACAACAGCTCGTGGATGCCCCACAAGTCGTGAAAGGCCCACAACATCTCGCGGATGCCCCACAAGTCATGGAAGGCCCACAACTCGAGGATGCCTCACAGCCCTTTGATGGCCCACTGTGATAACTTCCTCCGTTGGGTTGATGATTAAAGATTCACTAGAGCAGCCCTTGGGCATTGACTCCAGCTCTGGCGTAGATGATTAGGGTAGAGCAGCCCGAAGGCAGAACTCAAGGTTGGAACAGCTGTTTAGCACAACTCCTGGAGACTTGTTTAGGGAGCAGCTAACTAGCACGACTCCCGAGTGAAACAAATTTCGTGTTCACAATGTCTGCTTTATTCTAGGTGCCCTTTACTTTTATACATTTTTGCTCTTAACTTCTTCATCCCTACTCCCTAATCGTTAGCTACAAATATGCCTATCCACAAATATTTCCTAATTCTCAATAATCGCCTATTTGCGATGACCCTAATAATGTCGTCAAGTGCCGCAACCTGACCCAGCACTATTACCCCATGCTGGTGACCGCTCGTAAGTCCCGTTTCCCTATTCACTTGTGCGGGCGCAACTTGTTTCGCGCATGGTTGCTGTTTATTTTCTGGAAGTGTGCTGCATTTTGCGTAACAGTGTTTTGTGACCAAATTAATTGTCACTGACTGCGCTTGAACTTGGGTCAAATTGCAGCGCAATGTGTTTGCGATTAAATATTTCTTTTTGGGTCAGTGTAGCTGAGTAATTTAGTGGGTAGGCAGGTACTTGACTTATTTTTGGTGATATGCTATTACACTTTGCATTTTTCCAAGGTGTCAGTAACACTTTTAGTTATCTTTGATATTTCCTGAATTATAAGAGTTGCATTTTTTCTACTTAAATTAACCTTAGAATATAGAATAGATGCAAGGTTGGTACATTTGTCGCGCAATATATTTAGGTTATCTTCTACTGTTATTATGATGAACCGCATTTTCTGAACTACGACTTCATTGTATGTTTTTTGTTCCATTAATAATATTTGAGTTGGAAATTAAATAGTTATCGACATTTTGCGACTGAACATGAATGTGAACACTGCTAATTGGTTCATTGGGTTTATGAGTACCTAGATGTTTCTTAAAAACTTTGCGACTCGAAAAACTTTGATTGCATTTACTGTGACAGCATTGGTAAGTGTCATTCGCACTGAGTTCATGCGTGTCCTTTAAATGTGTTATTAACTCTTCTGAATCGTCAAGAAGATAACTACATTTAAAACAAACATACATTTTTCAAGAAAAAGTAATAGATACTAGTATATATCAAATTTAACTAAAGTTTTTAGAATCAGGTACAATATAGAATTCAGATATCTTTTGTATTATTCAAATATGAAATCAATCCGGAAACTTGGGGATATGGCCTTTCATTGTTAGTATTAAAGTCAAAAAAAAACCTTTGAATAAAAATCCACACTCCTGCTGAATACGCGGGATAATGTAAATTAAAAACTTGAAATATTTTAAAACATTGATTGAAAACAGATAATAATGTAGAAAATTTGAATCTTACTCCGTCAATGTATACAATATATTCGGTTATTTTATCGTAATCAGAACCAACTACAATGATTAGTGGTTGAAGAATTTCCTTTAATTCCACAAAACGATTTCTCAAGTTTTCAATGACCTCTTCAATTTTACCTGTTTCGCTGACCAGAAGGATTAACGACTCTCTTGCGTCCTTGATGGTACACTTCTTTGTTTTTGCCTTAAGATTTTCCCCGTCCTTTGATAGCCGAAGTGAGGGAATTTTAACTGCATTCAGAAGAATGACTATAATGCAGTCAGTCAGTTTTGAATGACATTTTCTGTTGGTTTATCATTATATTTTAGCCTTTCATGAGCATCGCATCAATTTCCACATCGCTAACATCATCGAGTGTATCAGCATGCTTATCCTGGATTCTGTGTTGGTGGTTTTCACATTTTCTTAATTTATTCCGGACGTTGAAGTACCGATTATGCGGTTTTCCACTCGGTCGTTTGTTTTTAGCTCGTGGGACGTAGTAGGTAGACTGTAATTCAAATGGACATATAATTATACATTTTACATTTTCGTTAACTGTTTGCGCGGAATTCTTCTTATGCATATTGGTACGAAGGTGGTAATTCCATTTATTTGTTTCAACATCCAATCCTCCAATACTTGCCTCCAATAAATCTTTCATAGAAATGTCTTCAAAGTTCATACTTTTTGTATAGTTTTTCTGATAATCAGTACCTTTGTTATTCAAATCTTCTTGATGCCATTCAACCACATGTTTCTCTCTAGCTGCTTCACTTTTTAAAACTCACCCGCACAATTCGCATAAAATACCATCACTCTTAGAGTTCTTCGAAGAATAAGTGCCTTTTTGGTGGCACTCAACCACATGTTTTTCCCTAGCTGCCTCACTTTTTAAAACTAAGCCGCACAATTAACATGAAATACCGTCAGTCTGAGAGTTCTTCGGTAAATCAGTATATTTGTTAATGAATAGTTTTGGATGAAACGGAATAATATGTTTTTCGAGATCAGCATTACTTTTTAATCCATAACCGCACTTTTCACATAAAACATTACCACTATGTGCAACTCTACTATGTCTCTTAAGTGTGAACATTCTGGAGAAAATTTTGTTACACAAATTACACTGGAAATGTGCCATTTTTCAAAAATCACAAACCGCATTTTAGAGTACAAAACTTTAGAATGAAAAGTCGAATGGTGCACTGCCTCATTTTATACCTCCCAAATAATCAAAAATAATATTCTTATTGTTACGGCCTTTGGCAGCAGTAGCATTAAATTAAAATAAAAATGAAATTGTAATGTATGTGACGGAACAAACGAAATTAACGCAAATTTAGTGAATTCAATTGTTGCCCCGATGTTTCCTGTAAAAGGTGAAGGATCGGATTGCTGGCTTAAAAAACTTGCTTTAATTTATGTTTAAACGAAAAAAATGTTTTATTCAGTCAACTGATAATTCATAAAATAATATAATTTAGAAACTAAGATATAACAAGAAAAAAATAAAAAAAAAATAATAATAATTCAACTAAGAAAATAATAATTCAAATAAAAATGTCAATTCAACAAAATAAAGAACGATGATAATTCAAATAAAATTCATAAGAAGAAAAATATAAATTTCAATAAAATAAAAATCTGTAGTTCAGAAGTAGTAATTACGATGAATGTTTAGCCGGGCCCCACACATCTGAAAAGGGAAAAAGGCAATTACCAAACAACAACAAATATAGCAGACACATACAAACCTCCAGGATCCAGTGTCCAGCTTCCAGCATCGTCAAGTTAACCTAAAAATAGAAAAATCGTAAACAATTAGCCAGGGGCGTTTCCAGCCAACTGGCTTAGGGGGGGTAATTTTAAAAAAGAAAAAACTTAATTTTTTTTTTACTCCATAAATACAAAACAATCAACATCAAAAAATATAATTTCTATACAAAAGGAATATTATATAATAATAAAATAAAATTCTATTCATTTTAAATAAAAACAATTAAATAATATCACATCCGAAATAAATACAATATATAAGACATATAGGCCAAGAATATTAGACTTTTGCTTTCGAATAACTGGTGGGGTTCTGGAAACTGCTTTAATCTTTGAAATAGGTCTCAGATATGTACGTCCTGAGTATGGCCCAATTTCCGAAAGGAGCTTCAGCTGGTATGGACCAAAATCTTCCAAATTTTCGGCCTTTTTTCACTTTTCGCTTATATCTTCTAAAATACCAATCTTTAGAAAAATTGCTTCAAATGAAAGTTGTAGAGCATCAAATTCTACGTGTAATGACACTAAACACGAGTATTTTGCACCACCTGCTACCAAAGTACTGTAGGCCAAAGTGGGACCAATTGTCCTTTTTGACGAAAAATTTCTACCGAGTTTTATACGTATATCGCATTAAGAATTGTCTGTGTTCCAAATTTCAGGATCCTAGATCAATTGGTACTGCTCCATCACTTTCATGATCTCCGTAGTCCGACAGTGAAAGACAGCCGTATCTTGGAAACTAGACCACTTAGACGTATAAAATTTAAAATAGTGTTTCCTTTTGATCATCTCAACTACTCTGAAAAATTTTAGCACTGTACCTTGACTATCCTCGGAGATAGAAAAAATTTATTGTTTAACATTACATTAAGTTTCGTAAAGTTTTGGGTAAGTTTTGCGGATTTCAGCTTACATCTCATAAGATATCAAACTTTAGAAAAACTCTTCTGAATGAAAGTTGTAGAGCGTTGAATTTTCCGTAAAATGACGCTAAGCAAGAATTTTTTGAATCACCCGCTACCAAAGTACAGTAGGCCACATTTTGAGTACACTTTCCATATTTATGGAAAACTTTAGTTTCGGTGTCAGTTTTCCTCAAATATCTTCGACAATTACTCGTTTATCAAGACAGTATCCGATATAAAAGTTGTAGAGAATTAAATTCCCCGACAAATGAGGCAAAGAACGACTTTTTTGGACCACTAACCACCAAACTACAGCATGTCAATACTGACTGATATTAGTTGAAGAGAAGAAATGGAGCAATACCAATCGATCTAGGATCCTGAAATTTGGAACATAGACAATTCTTAATGCGGTAATTACGAATAAAATCATAAATCATAAATTGTTTGAAATATTGGTAATTTTGAAGAATAAAAATAAATAAGCGAACGAAAAATTCTTAGGGGGGGTAATTACCCAATTACCCCCCCCCCCCCCTGAAACCGCCACTGCAATTAGCACACACGTAATACAGATTTAATAACACAGAGTTCAAACAACAACATAACAAAATATAAAGTTTACATAACAAATATCCAACGATACAATACAAAGTTTGCACAATAACTACAAATAAATACACAAAACGTAAACAAACCATAACCACACTAAACATAAACACAAAACACAAGTGCACAAAAAATACGCATAAAAACACAAGGAAACATCACAGAGAACAATAAGAAGCCACAATGCACACAACATAAACACTAAATTAAACGAAATACACGAAGAAACTGCACAAAACAATCACGGCAACATGACAACTGTCAAAACAAACACAACACCGAAACTGCGCGAACTCCATGATCAGCGACTCGAAAAGATCATGGCTAAGACGCAAAATGCACGGAGAACACGAAAACAACAATATTTTTTAGCTCAAACCTACGGTTTGGCTAAAAAATCAACTTATAATAAATTGAAATTTACCGTTAAAATTTTGATAAATTTCTAACACTTGTGGAACCCGAAGAGAGAAACAACAAACAATGCTACCAGTGTGAAATAACAGCAAAACAAAAGTTGAATTAAAAACTCATTGGCACTTACATAAAATGGAAATCACAACTAGCAAACGAATTAACACAGAACAACACCTAATTTCGGAGGAAAATATAATAAATTACAATTTACCTACTTCAATCAGATCCACAACACTGAAGGCAGCTCTAATTATGTGGGATGTGAGAGAAAAATGATTTCACCGTTGGATTCAGGATATAAAAGGCAGAACCCAACAGAGAAATTTACTTATTTTCTTCATGAATTTTCCGCGTAAGTTACAGTGGATATAGCACTGAAAAGCACCCCAGAGGTGGAATTCTCAGTACCGTTCCTAGTAACTCGTATTTTTTTTTTTTTTGCCCCTTCTTGATTGAACAAATTATTATTTAAACTTAGAAAAATTTACGCATTGACTTAACTTAACAAACAAATTAAATTTTCGCTTTATGTTAACAAAGTGCCAAATATTAAATTAATTTCATATTATTATTTCGTTCTTTTCTTTGAATTATTATTTTGTAATTAATTTTCTTTGATTTATTAGTTAAATTTTATTTGAATTTTTATTTTTATTTTAAGTATTTGTGAAATTTATAATTTATTTATGAATAAAAACCAATGTTTGAAATCCTTGAAATTCAGCGCTACCTTTTTTTATTTTATTCACCTATCCCGTTTCAGCAACGTCGTTCGCTAAACATTTTTTGGTCCTCCGAGCCGGATTTCAAACACGTTTTTAAACATATTATAGATTTCACAAATTAAATTTGCATAACAAACAAAATCAAAACAATATTTGGCACTTAATTTATGTGGGTCCCGTAACATCCCAAAATTATCATTTCTGAAATTCCTCTTTATTGAAATTCAATTTACGCTAAAATCAGGCGGGCATTCAATTGCAACACATTCCAAAGATATCATTGCAATAAAATTTCTAACTTGAGCACTTTACGGTAAAATATGGCAACGGCAAAAACAATGGAAGAATTGTGCACCGAATTAACAGTGTTAGCTGATAAGATCACACGATCTATCAGCAACGGGAAAATAACAGGCTTAGAAAAAAGAACTCATGGGTTTTACGAAAATAAAATTGCTGAGTTAAAACGGTTATGGATTGAAATGGATAACGTAGACACTAAATTAAGAACGCTAATTATAACATCTAAAACTAAATGTGGACATGATTACATTACAAACGACGTTCATGGAAATAACGAAGAACAATACATAAAAAATTTGGGCGATTTAACCGACGGCTTAGCACGATTAAACCCAAGCAGAAGTACCGATAGTTCCCTCAATAACTCGACAATAATCCACACAAGTCATTCACCTAATTTATTACCGCGAATTTCTTTACCAAAATTTAACGGAGATTACTCAACTTGGCAGTCGTTTAGAGATTTATTTGTTTCGGTTGTAGACAATGATGAATTATTGTCGTCCGTTCAGAAATTATCTACATCACTTAAAAGGTTGCTTAATCGGAGAAGCGGAAAGACTTTTAAGGCATTTTCCGATTACTAATGAAAATTATCAACCTGCATGGCAAACATTGGTAAATCGATACGAGAATAAACGGATTTTAGTCAATACTCAGTTAAGAATTCTAACAAACCAACCAAAAATTACAACCGAAACAAGTAATTCCATAAAGTTACTCATGGACACAACTAATGAATGCCTTGAACAATTAAAATCATTAAAGGTAGATGTTCCCTCTTGGGATACACTCTTAATTCATTTATTAATTCAAAAATTACCATTCGTAACATTGAGACTGTGGAAGCAAGAATTGCCTAAATATGAGCTATTTCAAAAATTTTTACAAACCAGATTTAGGGTGTTAGAGTCAATGGCGCAAACGGTCAACAACAACAAACCTATAACACAAAATACAAAAACATATCATGTCGCTCAGAGCAACGTATGTCCAGCTTGCGGACAACATTTCGTGGGAACATGTCCCAAATTTTTAAACATGCAAATCGCAGACCGAAGAAAGGTCATACAAAATGCCAATCGATGCTTTAATTGCTTTTCGAGTAAACACCTGGTTACGGCATGTAAAAGCATCTACCGATGCAAGCAGTGCAAAAAGGCACATCACAGCTCATTACACATCGCAGAAAAGAAGGGACAAAAAGAGGAGGAAATAAGTCAAAAATTTACACAAAGAGCAATTACGGGGAAACCAGTAGACGTAAACAGACCAAGCACGTCTAACAACAATACGAATGAAGAAAGACTTCAAAGTTCTTTTACAAATGCACAAAACGCATTGCTGGCGACAGCAGTTGTCGAAGCACAAACAAATACAGGGCAGCGAATTATATTACGATGTTTGATTGATCCAGGATCACAAACATCATTCGTCACTAAAGACACTTGTCAACGACTTGGATTACAAGGAAAATCCACAAAGGTGAAAATTAGCGGACTCAATGATAGTCACACAACTTATGCAAATCAGTGCGTACAACTTGTGCTCTACTCTCTATATAAAAAGCAAGCGCATTTAGAAACAAACATGCTCATCATCGACAACATTACGGGATTGTTGCCACCAAACATCATAAAGACAAAACAATGGTATCACTTAAAGGGTATCAAATTGGCTGATGCTCACTATTGGCAACCAGGGTCAATAGATGTTCTTCTAGGCGCAAGTGCATACGCAAACATCTTGCTACAAGGGCTCAAACGGGGACCGAGGGAAGCGCCAATTGCGATTCATACAATTTTCGGCTGGATACTCATGGGAAACACTCATGATGTCCAAGATAAACAAACACAATCATTTATGATTACTAATTACTCAGAGGAGCAATTAAACACACAATTAAAAAGATTTTGGGAAATTGAGGAGGTACACACGCAACCAATACTCAGCCCAGATGATCAAATATGCGAACAGATATTTCAGAGCACACATCGACGATTAGAAAACGGACAATACGAAGTGCAATTACAGTTTAAAGATCATATCCCTCCGACCTTTGGCCCAGCAAGGCATTTGGCATTAAAGAGGTTTGCAACGCTTAAAAACAAACTAGCAACAAATAACAAATTTAAGGAAGAATACACGCAATGCTTAGATGAATATTTAAAATTAGGGCACATGGAAAAAACCGACCAACACACAAACGATAACAATGAATATTACATACCACACCACGCAGTAATTAAACAGAGCACCACCACAAGGGTTAGGGTAGTATTTGATGCATCAGCCAAAAGTTGGAATGGAAAATCCCTGAACGATCAATTATTAGTAGGACCAACTATTCAGCCGAAACTGTCAACAACACTACTTCGATTTCAAAAACATAAAATTGCGATGATGGCGGACATTGAGAAAATGTATCGCATGATTCTGGTTCACCCTAAACATCGTTTATATCAAAAAATTATATGGGAGGATCCTGAAAAAAGAACAATGGAAAATTATCAATTATGTACCCTCACTTTCGGCACGGCCTCTGCACCGTATTTGGCGATTCGCACTTTACAGCAATTAGGCATCGATGAGGCGGACACTTTCCCGCTGGCTGCGAAAACAGTAAAATCAGAATTTTACGTCGATGACATGCTAACTGGAGCAGATACGGTGCAAGAAGCACTAACTTTACAAAGGGAATGCATAGACATGTTAAAACGGGGACATTTTAATTTGAGAAAATGGTGCAGCAACAATTTGGAGGTCTTAAAGGCAATTCCATCCGCACAGAGGGAAGTTAATTGTGAATGTTGGCTTGAAGAAAACGACACAATAAAGACACTAGGTATCAAATGGTCTCCTTCAGGAGATTATTTTTCATTTGCAATTAACCTCGATGCCAACAACAGTACAATGAGCAAACGAAAGATACTGTCCGAGGTAGCATCATTATACCATCCACTGGGTTGGATCGCTCCTGTTATCATTGTGGCTAAAATCCTAATACAAAGACTATGGATTTCTGGATGCTCCTGGGACAGCGAAGTGAACGAAAACATTCGAAAGGAGTGGACCAACTTCAAACTTAAATTAACGGCATTAAAAACTCTCAAAATTCCAAGATGGGTCGGACTTTCAAAAAACACATCACACATAGAAATACACGGGTTTTGCGACGCATCAAATAAAGCCTATGCTGCAGTAGTATACTTGCGAAATGAAAACAATGCAGTAACTTTATTAACGTCAAAAACCAAAGTAGCACTGTTGTGTTTACACAAAATCTTTGACAAATGTCAAAGAAAACCTCAATAAAAGAAACACAACATTCTCACCACAACCAACTTTAGACCATACAACAATTCTCCACATCCCAAATGGTCTAAAATAGATCGTTCTAGAATGTTTCCCCACCCATGAAATGGGTATAAAAATGGAAACGTTCTTAACAAAGAACAGATCGTGTCGATCCACGCTAGAGTTATAATCTACTAAGTTCAGAGTTCTAATCTGAAAATTCAGAGTTTTAATCTGATATACAATCAACAAATCCTTTCAGAGTTCTAATCTGAAAAAGCACAGAGTTTTAATCTGTCGACCAAGCCCTCAGAGTTATAATCAGAGGCACTTACCAAACAGAGTTCTAATCTGTTACCATTACCAAAACCCTCAGAGTTATAATTTGAGGTAAACAAAACCTATCAGAGTTCTAATCTGAACACATTACCAAAGTTCTAATCTGTCTCCCATTCCGACAAAACTACGCAGCGATTTAATCTGCAAAGTAAAAACAGAGTTATAATCTGTAACCGATCCAATCACAAGTTCCTTCCAAAATCCACTAGAGTTCTAATCTAGTTCACAAACCCTTAGAGAATTAAATCTAAGGTACCAACCAAAATCAAACGCAGAGTTATAATCTGCGCATCACACCTTCAGAGTTTTAATCTGAAAAACAAAACTACTTGCCAGAGTACTAATCCGGTAATTTATTTCAGAACGCAAAAATACGGAAACTACTAAAGAAGAAACAACGAAGCAAGCAAGTGAAGTTAATAAAATAAAACAAGTGAATTTAAGCCAAATTAAAACAAAATTATTAGAATTAAGTGCTGTTTTAGAATTAAGTGTTATAGGATTAGTTTTTTTTTAATTTAACATTATACGTGAAATAATAAATTAAAATATTTTTTGTGGATTCTCTTTTTGATTGGACTCTTAAAGTATCCGGCAAAATTTAAATATATCGTTGAGGTTGATACCCAACATATTGGTCCTTCGAGCCGGATAGTCCAATCAAGAGAAAAGAAAATTCAAAAAAAAAAAAAAATGGCTGATTCTATTAAAACACAAATCGTTCTTCACGAACAAATTCTAAAAGCATTAAAAAATCATAAAAAGGCGAACAAAACGTGCAAAAACTCAATAGCATACCATGAATCAAGGATAACAAACCTAAATGCCTTGTGGCGACAATTCGCTGAGCAGCATCAAGATATAATGATCGAAAAACCGGAAGGAATCAAGAAATACGAAAACCAAGATATCTATGGGAGAACAGAAGAGATATATATGGAACTACTAGCAGACCTGACGGAAAGGTTAAGAAGACTTCAAATTCACAAAGCCAGCTTAACGTCCGCACCTCAGGAAAACCATCAAAGCACAAAGCTGAGATTACCAACTATAAACATACCACAATTTGATGGAAATTACCAAACGTGGAGATCCTTCCACGATCTGTTCAAATCGTTAATACATGACGATGAGAACATACCAAGTGTGCAAAAATTACATTATCTAAAAACAACCGTCGTGGGAGAAGCAGAACGACTCTTACGGCAATTCGACGTTACAGAAGCAAACTACACAAAGGCATGGGAACTACTTACGAAACGATATAACAACAAACGAGTCCTAATCAACACACAATTGAAAAACTTCATGAATCAACCACCGCTGAAATACGAAACAGCACAAGGGATAAAACATCTCATGGACAAGACTGAAGAATACCTTCACGAGTTAAAGGCATTGCAAGTTCCAGTCCAACAATGGGATGAAATTATCATCTACGTTCTCGTTCAGAAAGTACCCCCAGAAACACATTTTCAATGGGAACAAAGCTTACAAAACAACCCAAACATTCCAAGATACACGGAATTCTTAGCCTTCTTAGAGTCACGATTTAGAACTCTAGAAGCATTCGCAGATAACACTGCAAACCGAAAACCAACGATCCCACAGAAACCAACATATGGTTTATTCCACAACGAAAACAACTCACAAAATCAAACAAACAGATCATTCAAGAACACGCAAAACATAAGCAAATGTCACAAATGCAAAAATCAACATTCACTATTTCACTGTCCTGAGTTCAGAGCACTCACAATCGAACAAAGAAACACATACGTTTCAAAAAATAGAATTTGTCATAACTGCCTGACAAATCATCTTCCAAAACCATGCATAAGCACAAAAAGATGCAATTACTGCAACAAAGCACACAATACTTTACTACACAGAGAAAAACCTAATGAAAAGGTAAACTCCAACCATCAACATCAAAAATCAACGGACGACACGATCCAAACACAAACATTTTTAAACGCCAACATCAAAAGAGCTCTGTTATCAACCGCATTGCTAAACATTCAAACTAAAACAGGACATTACATCACCATACGAGCACTAATCGATTCCGGATCACAAGTAAGCTTCATTACAAACAAGTTAGCTAAAGAATTACAACTCACCGGAAACAGAACTAATTTACAAATTACTGGGATAGGCAACACAGACACTGTGTACACACAAAAACAAATTATCACCAACATAAAATCATTACATTCAAAATTCGAAACAACAATGAGCGCACTAGTAATACCAAAAATAACCGACATTATCCCAACACAAACCATTAACCATCAACACTGGCAGCACATCGAAAACTTAAAACTAGCAGACACTACGTTTAATACACCAGGGCAGATAGACGCATTACTAGGAGCCGAAATTTACGCAAAGATCATAACTGATGGAATCAAAAAGGGAAAACCAAACACTCCAATTGCACAAAACACCCATCTCGGATGGATTCTAATGGGCTCATTATCCGAAGCACAAACCCCAATTTCCGTATTTACCATACAAACTCAGCAGCCCTTAGAAAACACGATCCGACGATTTTGGGAACTCGAAGAAGTCCCGAAAATCACGAAATACACAAAGGAAGAACAAATTTGTGAAGATTTCTATAAACAAACACACATCAGAATTGGAAACCAATACCAAGTGCAATTACCATTTCAAGACCTGAAACCACCAGAACTAGGATATTCAAAACACATTGCTTACAAGCAATTTGAATACCTAGAGAAAAAGTTCAAAACAAATCAAGAATACAAAACAGAATATTCCAAGTGCATACAAGAATACCTTCAACTAGGGCATATGAGAGTCATTAAAACAGACGAAAAACACGAAAAGGAAAGTTACTATTTACCACATCACGCAGTTATCAAAGACAGTACTACAACAAAGTTAAGAGTCGTATTCAATGCATCAGCAAAGACAACCAATGGAAAATCTTTAAATGAACAGTTATTAAAAGGTCCAACAATCCAATCAACATTATGGGCAATTCTCATTCGATGGAGGCAATATAAAATCGCTTTCACTTCAGATATAGAAAAAATGTATCGAATGATCAACATTCATCCTAAAGACCAGAAATACCATCGAATTCTATGGAGAGCAAAGAGGGTGGAACAAAACAAATTAAACCATATTTAACCGTAGAAGAAATTAACAAAGCTAAAACAACATTAATCAAATTAATACAAAGACAATCATTTTCATCAGAATTCAAAAACTTAAAAACAAACAAACCAATTACAAAAACCAGCAGGCTCAGAACATTAAACCCATTCCTAGACAACGACGATATACTACGAGTACGAGGACGATTAGAACACAGCAATTTAACACATAATCAAAGGTTTCCAATAATTCTGCCGGACAAACATCATTTCACAAAAATTTTAATAGACCATACACACATAACAACGCTGCATGGAGGAACGCAACTTGTATTAAGCACCATTAGAAAGAATTATTGGATAATAAACGCTCGTAACACAATTAGATTCAGGATACACAATTGCAATACCTGTTTCAGGTATAACAATCACAAAACCACTCAATTAATGAGTCCGCTTCCATCAGCAAGAGTAACACAATCATTACCATTTCAACACACAGGAGTCGACTACGCAGGCCCCATACTTATAAAAACATCAAAAATAAAAAACGCTAAAACAAGTAAAGGATACATTTCTCTCTTTATTTGTTTCGCTACAAAAGCTGTACATATAGAAGCGGTGACAGAATTATCGGCAACAGCATTTCTTGCAGCTTTTAAACGATTCGTGAGCAGAAGAGGACTACCGACATATATGTACTCAGATCAAGGGACAAACTTCATAGGCGCCAATAAAATCCTAAAAAAGGACGAGCAAATAGCGATGGAACAATATCACAAGGAAATCAGAACACAGCTCGCCAACGCACAAATTACGTGGAAATTTAATCCTCCTTCAACACCACACCACGGCGGACTATGGGAAGCCGGAGTAAAAAGCATCAAAAGGCACCTAAACAAAACAATTAAAAATGCGCTGCTCACGTATGAAGAATTGACAACAGTATTAACGCAAATTGAAGCATCTTTAAATTCTCGACCAATTTGCCCCTTAACAAACGACCCTGATGAATACAACTATCTAACTCCGGGACATTTCTTAACCGGAAAAAAACAACTCGCTGTAACTGAACCGCCTCTAGATTTAAACAAGCATCCGATCAACCGTTGGCAATACATCCAACAATTACACCAACAATTTTGGAAACAATGGTCAACCAATTACCTACATCAGTACCACCAACGATTCAAATGGCAGTTACAAAAACAGAATTTAAAAATAAACACAACTGTACTCATAAAAGAAGATAATATGCCGCCAGGAAAATGGTTGTTAGGAAAAATCGTAGAAATATTTCCTGGGCCAGATACATTGGTCAGAACCGTAAAAGTAAAAACCAAAGTGAGCACATTGACCCGACCGATCACAAAAATTTGTCCGTTACCAAACAGTGAAAATTTTGAAAATTAATACCGCAAATCTTCCTATATAAAGCCGAAACACATTTCAAAAATTACCAGTAATTATTCAAAGTGTAAACCAGTGCATCAAAAATGGAAGATATCCTCACAATAAACGAAGACATCGAAATCCAGGACATCCCACAACCAAAAGCTCCAGCACAGAATAAAATAATCACGCTGGACGAATACCTGAGCAGAAGAAAACCTACCAGACCAATGCGGCCGCCGACTACAAAATGAAAACTACCAACCGCCAATTACGAGGAGATTGTGGACAAATTAATTACGAAGGAAATGGCAACAAAAGCAGAAAGAACAACAACTACCAAGATATCACCAGTAAATATCAGACCATATTTAAAACTCAAGATACCGGCATCAATTCTAAAACTATTAGAACCAAACCACAACATAGCCATTCTGCAGAAAATACAACAGGAACTATCATGGGAGAAAATAAAAGCAGCTAGATCGCACTATTTACATAATTTAGAAGACGGAACAAAGATTAAATTTAAGCGTACACCAAAGGGAAAAATACGCATAATCATCCCCGAAAATTTGTAAGTAGGTATATACATCACTTGTTGGGGGCGGAGGATGTTGTGTTTACACAAAATGTTTGACAAATGTCAAAGAAAACCTCAATAAAAGAACCACAACATTCTCACCACAACCAACCTTAGACCATACAACAATTCTCCACATCCCAAATGGTCTAAAATAGATCGTTCTAGAACGTTTCCCCACCCATGAAATGGGTATAAAAATGGAAACGTTCTTAACAAAGAACAGATCGTGTCGATCCACGGTAGAGTTATAATCTACTAACTTCAGAGTTCTAATCTGAAAATTCAGAGTTTTAATCTGAAATACAATCAACAAATCCTTTCAGAGTTCTAATCTGAAAAAGCACAGAGTTTTAATCTGTCGACCAAGCCCTCAGAGTTATAATCAGAGGCACTTACCAAACAGAGTTCTAATCTGTTACCATTACCAAAACCCTCAGAGTTATAATTTGAGGTAAACAAAACCTATCAGAGTTCTAATCTGAACACATTACCAAAGTTCTAATCTGTCTCCCATTCCTACAAAACTACGCAGAGATTTAATCTGCAAAGTAAAAACAGAGTTATAATCTGTAACCGATCCAATCACAAGTTCCTTCCAAAATCCACTAGAGTTCTAATCTAGTTCACAAACCCTTAGAGAATTAAATCTAAGGTACCAACCAAAATCAAACGCAGAGTTATAATCTGCGCATCACACCTTCAGAGTTTTAATCTGAAAAACAAAACTACTTGCCAGAGTACTAATCCGGTAATTTATTTCAGAACACAAAAATACGGAAACTACTAAAGAAGAAACAACGACACCATAATTCAAGTAAGTGAAGTTAATAAAATAAAACAAGTGAATTTAAGCCAAATTAAAACAAAATTATTAGAATTAAGTGCTGTTTTAGAATTAAGTGTTATAGGATTAGTTTTTTTTTAATTTAACATTATACGTGAAATAATAAATTAAAATATTTTTTGTGGATTCTGTTTTTGATTGGATCCTTAAAGTATCCGGCAAAATTTAAATATATCGTTGAGGTTGATACCCAACAAGCACCAATTAAACCCACAACAATTCCTAGGTTAGAACTGAATGGAGCTCTTCTACTATCAAAATTACTAGAATCAACAACAAAGGACCTGCAACAACACTGTAATACTACAGTAATAGCGTGGACAGACTCCACTGTGGTACTTCAATGGCTAAAAGGCCATCCCTCAAAGTGGAAGACATATGTTGCAAATAGAGTTGCAGAAATTCAAGACAGAATTCAACCAGAAAACTGGCGATATGTTCCCACAGCGGACAATCCAGCAGATGTAGCCTCTAGGGGCAGTCTAGCTGACGAACTTGAAAACAATAGACTATGGTAGCATGGTCCAGAATGGTTGGCTGAAGGAAGGCATCAATGGCCAACAAATCCTGCCCTTTCAAAGCAAACTACACTTGAGACAAAAGGAGCACAAGTTGTACTACACTTAACCACGACATCACATATTACAGAACGTTATTCATCTTTTACAAAATGCATACGCATAGTGGCGTTACTGAAACGCTTCATAAACAATTTACAATGCAACAAAGAAAGGCAGGCTGGAACCTTAACCAGAGAGGAGTTAGCTGAGGCCCAAGTCACAATCTACAAACTAATACAATTGAGCGCATTTCCCACAGAAATCAAGGCAATGAATAACAACGAACCCCTGCCGAAAAGAAGTAAATTATTAAATTTAAATCCACTCTTTGATGAAAACAAATTACTTCGAGTAGGAGGCCGCTTAGAGTATGCCGATTTACCCTTTGATCGGAAACATCCAATAATTCTGCCAGCAGAGCACCATTTTACAAACCTTATTATCGACAAAACACACATAAACACGATGCACGGATGAGTAGGATTAGTTCTAAATACTACACGCAATAACTATTGGATTTTGGATGCAAAAAGAACAATTGCGAGAAGGATAAACAATTGCAAGGTGTGCATCACAAATAGACAAAAGGTTCGAGCACAATTAATGGGAAATTTGCCATCCTGTCGTGTAACCATGTCCAAACCCTTTATGCACACAGGCATTGATTATGCCGGCCCAATCACCTTAAAAACATCGCCTCACCGAACGCCGAAAACATTTAAGGGCTATTTCTGCATTTATGTGTGTATGGCCACAAAGGCAATACACTTAGAACTTGTATCGGATATGACATCGAATGCTTTCATTGCAGAGTTAAAAAGGTTCGTGTCAAGGCGAGGTCTATGCAAAGACATTTATTCGGATTGCGGCACAAATTTTAAAGGAGCACAAACAAAACTCAAATGGGATCTCCATAAGGCAATAAAGGACTCATCAGGAGAAATAGCACAATACCTCCAATCGAAAGACATCGTTTTCCATTTCAATCCCCCTGCGTCACCCCATTTTGGTGGGTTATGGGAATCGGGGGTAAGGTCGGTCAAACATAATTTACAACGAGTAATTGGGAAATCAATATATACATACGAAGAATACGCGACTATTCTAGCGCAAATCGAAGCCTGTGTAAATTCAAGGCCATTGTGCCGCATCTAGAATTCGACCGAGGATTTGGAAGTACTAACTCCGGCGCATTTTTTGGTAGGGCAAACACTTCATGCGATACCAGAGCCAATAATCAACGACAAAATCGCAAGGTTAAATAGCAGGTGGAAACATGTCCAGTACGTAACCCAACAGTTTTGGGATAAATGGTCGAAAGATTACCTAAACAGGCTTCAGCAAAGACCTAAATGGTTAGGTATACAACCAAACCTCAAAGTTGGAGACGTAGTGCTTCTAAAAAACGATAACATGCCTCCAACATATTGGCCAATGGGAATCATTGAGCAAACTTTCCCGGGTCAAGACGGATTAGTTCGAGTGGTACAAGTGAAAACTAATACCTCCTCCTTTAAAAGACCAATCTCAAAAATATGTCGCCTGCCAGTCGAAAATCCTTCTAATCAAAATGTCCCAAACTCATAATCGTGGAACCGGTACATGTTGTGCTGTGAACATTGAAGCGTTTGTATATTTGTTTGTCCGTAATACATGTCAAGCTAATTGTCAGTTAATTCACTCCAGAAAAAATGTTCAGCCCAAACGACGACATACTTGTACTCAATGAAGATGTTAGAATCGAAGACAGCCCAACCTGGAACATAGCCGACTTTGAAGGGGACAACCGTTACGCCGGGTCAACTAGCCCAGCCTGGGATCCCTCAACACTGGATGAGCAGCGATACGCGGAAACCATAAGTGCAACTTCAAACCTCGATGGCCCAAGGGAACAGCCAAGAACATCACAACCTAGCGGGTCAAAACACAACAATCAACACTCTGTAAGGATAAATGTACGCGAAGACGAAGAACTAACACCAGCCATTACCAACGGAGTGTATGAAACAAAGTGGAGCATACTTCGACCCTCTGAGACGATACAAGAAGTGCGCATGAGAATGAAAAACGATATTCAAAAGTTTATAACCAAGGAAGGAGTGGAAGTCTACATTCCGCGACCAATACTTGAACGAATAAATTTTGAAAAAATTGGAGATTCGAAAAATAAACATTTTAAATTAAACCTCAAGGACAGATATGAAATTAGATTACAAGTATATCAAGACAATCGAATAAGATTTCACAACTATGTAAAAAGAAAACGACCACAAAGGCAACAAAGCAGCAAGATCAACCAAAAAACTTAATATTAAAGATAACAAACAATGAACTAAATGAAATAAAACACTGAATTAAAACTTGCGAGAATTTAATAAAACAAAAATAATGAATTATAGAACTATGTTAAGAATATAAGTGATAAATGAATTAAAACTTCTAATACATGAAATTTTAATAAAGAATAAACATTGAAATACAATACTATTGGTTAACTAAAGGTAACAAAAAGAATTTAACAAGTAAAGAAAAATAAATATGTTGATTTGTTGAACGCATGCTACAAGCGTTCAACGGGCGCGGGAAATGTTTAGCCGGGCCCCACACATCTGAAAAGGGAAAAAGGCAATTACCAAACAACAACAAATATAGCAGACACATACAAACCTCCAGGATCCAGTGTCCAGCTTCCAGCATCGTCAAGTTAACCTAAAAATAGAAAAATCGTAAACAATTAGCACACACGTAATACAGATTTAATAACACAGAGTTCAAACAACAACATAACAAAATATAAAGTTTACATAACAAATATCCAACAATACAATACAAAGTTTGCACAATAACTACAAATAAATACACAAAACGTAAACAAACCATAACCACACTAAACATAAACACAAAACACAAGTGCACAAAAAATACGCATAAAAACACAAGGAAACATCACAGAGAACAATAAGAAGCCACAATGCACACAACATAAACACTAAATTAAACGAAATACACGAAGAAACTGCACAAAACAATCACGGCAACATGACAACTGTCAAAACAAACACAACACCGAAACTGCGCGAACTCCATGATCAGCGACTCGAAAAGATCATGGCTAAGACGCAAAATGCACGGAGAACACGAAAACAACAATATTTTTTAGCTCAAACCTACGGTTTGGCTAAAAAATCAACTTATAATAATTTGAAATTTACCGCTAAAATTTTGGTAAATTTCTAACACTTGTGGAACCCGAAGAGAGAAACAACAAACAATGCTACCAGTGTGAAATAACAGCAAAACAAAAGTTGAATTAAAAAACTCATTGGCACTTACATAAAATGGAAATCACAACTAGCAAACGAATTAACACAGAAAAACACCTAATTTCGGAGGAAAATATAATAAATTACAATTTACCTACTTCAATGAGATCCACAACACTGAAGGCAGCTCTAATTATGTGGGATGTGAGAGAAAAATGATTTCACCGTTGGATTCAGGATATAAAAGGCAGAACCCAACAGAGAAATTTACTTATTTTCTTCATGAATTTTCCGCGTAAGTTACAGTGGATATAGCACTGAAAAGCACCCCAGAGGTGGAATTCTCAGTACCGTTCCTAGTAACTCGTATTTTTTTTTTTTGCCCCTTCTTGATTGAACAAATTATTATTTAAACTTAGAAAAATTTACGCATTGACTTAACTTAACAAACAAATTAAATTTTCGCTTTATGTTAACAAAGTGCCAAATATTAAATTAATTTCATATTATTATTTCGTTCTTTTCTTTGAATTATTATTTTGTAATTAATTTTCTTTGTTTTATTAGTTAAATTTTATTTGAATTTTTATTTTTATTTTAAGTATTTGTGAAATTTATAATTTATTTATGAATAAAAACCAATGTTTGAAATCCTTGAAATTCAGCGCTACCTTTTTTTATTTTATTCACCTATCCCGTTTCAGCAACGTCGTTCGCTAAACAATTAATGTCATTCAATATTTCGACAGCCGCTGCGGTACCTACTCTTAATTGCCGTTGACACTGTACCTCTGAAAGTAAGATGCCGTTAGTGTCGCGAAACCCTGTACACAAAATTGAAGTGGTGGACACCGACTTCAAATTAAATATTTTCTGTGAAAAATAAATGCAATTGGAAGGAACAAGATGGTGTAAACCGACCTTGTTGTGGGTAGGGAATTTGTTCGGTGTATACCAGAACTGAGGAATTAAGATCGGTGTATACCTGATCTTAGAGACGCGTACTCGGTGGAAACCTGAGCAAAAACCTAGTTTCTATTAGCTCCGTTTGCGAATTTATACAAATTCGGAGCTGGGATCAACCGTTCGTTTGTGGTGGGGATGAATTTTATCCCAACGAACTGCATAGAAGATTTTTGTGGGGATCGAGCGTGGAACGTATTTTAAGTCATTTTGGATAGGATTACTTGGTTGATTGTGACTGATAATATGACAGTCACATGTTATGTGGATGACAGGAGGATCGATTGTTTTTATAATCGGGTGTTTGGAGGATAAGTTAATTTTTTTTTTAAGGATTCATGTCGCGCTGCGACACTTATCTTGTTTACTTGCAAGAAGTATTTTTTCAGTGGTGATAACTGAAGTTTAAAAGCAAGGAGTCCGAAAGCAATCCGGGATCAAGAATGATAACCCCAGTTAAAATTCTAACACGCGAAACATATCAGTGATAATATTCACGCGCAAGAAACAATTCAAGCGTAAAGTGCGAAAACAATATTTTCAGAAGTCAAGGCAACATATAGCAGCAGATGCATTTTGCAGCCTTAGAAGAACTGAACACTTACAACTATGAACCGCTTTTGAGGGTTAAGGATATGGACCCTTTGCAGCATTACATCATACTGAGCTGTGGAAAGATTCAAACGAAATATGGCGAGCGAATTATATTGGAACTACAGAGACGTCAGATGTTTTTGCAGGAGCGGTACAGCAATTTATCAGCAAAGACGAAGGAGGATATTTTGTTAAATATCACGCAACATCTGCAAATTCTTATAATTTGCAGTTTACAAAATTTGTGCCAAACCCAAATTTTTATTCTCCTTTATAAAATCAAAAAGAATAAAATGATTAATAGAAAGAGCAGTGGACAAAAATGTATGGGCGGCTGATCCAGGTCCGCCACTGTCTAGACTAGTCTTGTTTTGAAGGTATTAGAGCCATATATCTCTGTGCCAATGCGCATCAAATTCCATCCTGGGGTTCTCTTTTTATTTATGCATTTTTGAGCTTAAGTATTTTATATGTATAAATAAGTATAATAATAAATAATTTAATTTATGTCAAATAATTTTAAAATAATAAAAATTTTCTTAAAAAATAAAACAAGAATTTAAAAGTTAAAAGAACAAATTACAGGACTTCACTCATCCCCGAATCTCATGGCTTCTTTAGCCTTAACCTAAAATAAAATGGAAAAACATTAAAAATGTATAAAATTACATAAGAAGTGTATACATGTACAAATATTACAATAAAATACTAACCTGCGCAATTACGGAATCTAATTTGCGGTTGATAATTGCCTGATTCGGGATTCCTCGGCAGTAGCGTCGTCGTACTAGAGAGGGCGGAATAGAGGTACGACCCAAACTCGGTTTGGAACATCTTTCCCAATGTCTCCGCCCTCTCCGTCATTTCTTTTCCGTCTTTTACCATCTTCTCTACTTTTGCAACGAAAGCTGCATCGACGTGCTGACGAGTGCACGTTGATGACGGTGCAGCAGTTGACGGGCAACCGATACCACCACACCGACAACGGCAGCGGAAAAGTGCGTACAGTCAAATCGACTGAAAATTTAGTATGTTGTACTTCAGGACATCCTGATCAAAAGTTCCCAAGGGCGCAACTTCAAAAAATGGCCAGTTTTAGAGATACAGGGTGTTTCATTTTAATAGACGTACTCACATATCTCGATAACTACGCATCCTAGGAAAAAATGTTTCGGACAAAAGTTATAGAGTACCACAAGGGTTAACTAGCGGTGACCTTGCCTTTTACCTTGAAGTCAAGGATCAAGGTCATTTCAAGGTCAAATCAATTTTTACATAGTGATCCCTACTTCTGACCTCGGAAATGGAAAAAGCGCAACATTTTGCATGAACATGAACAATGAGTATATGTATGTCGCTAATATGTTTAGTTTCTTTAATTATTTCGATTACCAGCGTCTCTTATATTATTAAGTAAAGTGACGCTTGGATATTTGATATGAGGCTGGTGTCGCGCATATCCTAAGAACCATAACACACTTGCGACATGTGCACAGCAACCTAATGTTCTCGAACCTGATACACAAGCACAGTAATAACCTCTTATAGGCTCATTATTCTGATCCTCATGAGGTCTATAAGTTAGCCATAACTGATACCTTGTCGAATTTCGGAAGCGGGAGTACAATCGTACCCTGAGGAAACTATTTTCATACCGGTGCTCATCAAATTCAAAAAATTCGGATCCATCGTGTACTAGTTTATCCTGAATATAAGCAGGTGCTAAATTAATCTGATAAATACCGACAGTTAGCTCTTTCAGATATTGACTATATAAAAATTGATCCTCGACTTCAAGGTCAAAGGCAAGGTCATGGCTAGTTAACCCTTGTGGTACTCTATAACTTTTGTCCGAAACATTTTTTCCTAGGATGCGTAGTTTTCGAGATATGTGAGTACGTCTATTAAAATGAAACACCCTGTATCTCTAAAACTGGCCATTTTTTGAAGTTGCGCCCATGGGAACTTTTGATCAGGATGTCCTGAAGTACAACATACTAAAATTTCAGTCGATTTGACTGTACGCACTTTTCCATGCAAAATGTGCGGCGTCCTTTATACGAAAATTTCGTTAGTTAACTGCACCTCTGGTAGGCCTTGATAAGTCGAACGAAAATTCGTTAAACGAACGGCTACAATCGTTCGCATGTGAATCACAGAATCACATTTAACGACAATTGTCGGTAAACTGGTGCGACCGACCGAAAACGATCGTTAGGAAAAACATAGAATAGCACCCCAGGTGACCTTTATTTGAAAACACAAGAGCCCAACTAAACTATTAAAGATCAAAGTATGCTTTGATTTCAAAGTGACAATTCTGGCATAAACATAACAGTTATTGCATGAGGAGAAAGAAAACGAAAAAAGGATTCGTTTCAGTTTGCCGTTTTGGATTTCCTCGAACTGTGACGGAATAGTGAGCAAAATAGTGAACAAGGGAGCAAAATTCGGACTAGTGTTTAGTGTTTAGGGTTTAGTGTTTAGTGAGAACTTTCGAAAAGGTCCTTAATGTGCTTGGTAATTAATATCGTAAAAATAATAATATAAAAAATGTCGATAATATTAAAAGACGACGGTGAACTTAGTGGCTACCAAGTTGTTGGTATGCCCAAAGACGGGTCTTGTCTCTTCCATTCAATATCTTTCTTGGTGTATGGTAGAAGTGACTCAACCTGCAGTATCAGATCTGCTATAGTTGCATACGTTACTGAACATTTTGACGAAATGCAAGTGTACACGTGTGGTGCTGATGGTGACGTATACACGAGCCCGCAATCCTACACGAGCGATATGATGAAACCCACTACTTACGGCTCAGCTTCTGAGCTTATGGCTGCTGGAAAAATCTATCCCTTCACTTTTGAAGTGTATGAGAACGGTATACTAAGAGGTTCCTTTGGCGATGCTGGCCAAAAAAAGTGTTTACGTTTAACCGGTAGTTACTTAAGCGGCCACTACGATGTACTCATTCCTAGACGAGATGCCTCTCCATCTTCTTCCCCCTTTGATCCCATAACATTAAATTCTGTAACATCAGATCCTGCTATATGTACATTATATGACTTAAACTCTATGCAAAGTGAATTGAACATGAAGCATAAGGGAAAAGGCGGTAGGCCGACTAAAACTAAAAAAGGAAGACCTAAGATATCCGAATTGTCACGATCTGAACAACTTCGAGAAGCTGCGGCTCGTTACCGACAAAAACACCCTGAAAAACGTCGAGAAATCGTAGAACTTTATAATTCTTTACATCCAGGCGCCAACCGAGCATCTGTAGCACAGTACAGTGCTTCACACCCTGAAGTAAACCGGGCATCTGTAGCACGTTACAGTGCTTCACATCCTGAAGTAAATGAGGCTGCTGTATCTCGCTACCGTGCTTTACATCCGGAAGTCAATCTGGCTGCAGTATCTCGCTACCGTGCTTCACATCCGGAAGTAAATAGACAAAACTTAGCGCGAAAGAGATCTACTGGCAAACTAAAGTTTAAGGGAAACACAGAAACAATCACTAGAGTTCTTACAACTAAACTTAAAGATAGATTAGAATCAGAAAATATAGTTAAGTGGACTCTCCATAATAGGCAAAGAACTTTAGAAGATTTGAACAAGACTGCAAATAAATTAAAAGAAAAAATAATAGCGGCATTAGAGAAGTTAAAAATATGTCCTGAAAGCACGGATATTAAAGACAAATTTGAAGCATTTCTTGGTAAATCAGAACATCGTAGTAATCAGGAGCCATTTTATTCTCAACAAGCTTATAAGGTTTATGAAGATAAAGAAAAACCTATTGAGATTGATGATACTGGCAAAGAAAAGATCTTTACAAATGTTAAGGAAATGTCCAAAAGTGAATGGTCTTGTTCGGATTCATTGTGCGTATTAAATGATGGAATCTTAATAAAATTGAAAAACATTTTCGAAGTATTGAGCCTCCAAACTACTGTGCAAATTTACTCGATGTCTGTAGAAACAGGAAAACTGCAAGAAAATATCAACTTTACCAATAACGTTAAATCGCATTTCCCACATCTTCGGACTATTATTAGAGAGATTTATCAAATACACAGCGACTGTAAGTTATTGCTTGATATTGACGATTCTTTGGCGAGTGGTAATGTGGATAAGCTTATAGAGCTAGGAAAGCAACCGATGGTAGGAAGTGCCGTTGTAGAGCGTACACCTGATAGTGAAATCGTGGAAGATGAAATAATAAAAAGTAATAAGGTTGCTTTTAAATTATTTTCCAAAAAAAGTGTAGACACACCGAAACTGGATTGTATGTCGTGCAATAAACTTTGTTATTCTAGGGATATTAGTTCCGTAGACCGATTAAGAAAGCCCATATCAACAGATGTTTGGAATCAGCTCCTGAACTACTATAATTCTAGCCTAATAACTCACAGTACGTACATATGCCACATATGCCTTGCTAAGATTCGTGCTAACCAAATGCCTGCTGTCTGTATCCTCAATGACATGCACGTAAGAACTGTTCCACCAGAAATAGCTCAGCTGAACGACTACGAAAACATTTTAATCCAACGCGCTAAAGCGTTTCAGGTGGTTGTCACAATGAATCCTGTGGCTAATAAACATCTACCCAATCGTCAGATGGTTAAAAAAGTAAAGGGCAGGATTTTTCATTTACCGCTTCCGATGGAAGAAACCCTAAAAAAACTCCCACAACCTCAAGACGCAATAATTGAAAACCCAGAACTTTATATTATAGTCCGAAGTACGCCAAACAAAGCAAATATTATATGGCAAGACATTGTTGACGTCAATAAAGTGTATAAAGCATTACAATACTTAAAAAATGTAAACGAACATTATGCTCATATCAAATTACCAGATTTACCTAACCAGCTCATAAACATACATGAAAATATTCAACATAACGTTACAAATACACCAGATAGTGCTGAAGAAGGTATTTTAGAAGATGGCACAGCAGCACTGTTGACCCAAATCACAAGAGAAAAGGAAACTGATTATGAGCATTACACCATATATCCATTGAATGAACGAAGACAAAATGCACCAGCTTCAGAACTCTACCAAATGCTCAAAGTAAACACAGCACCGATTGATACCCGAGATAAAGACGTCGATGTTAAATGTTTTCCACATTTATATGTAGAAGGAAAATACGGCCAATTTCATAATCGGCAGCAGAAAGTAACTTCTAGTGAATTTATTAAAGCCCGGCTTATGTCAAAACATCCTCAATTTAGACTTAACCAACAGTATCTATTTTTCTTATTGAATGATGCTTATATGCGCCAATTAAACTCCGGAATCTTTTATAAAATGAATTGTGCTAATCAGAGAGATAAAATTACGGCAGAACAGTATCTCCAAATGCTTAACAATGATGATCTGGAAGGTGATTTGACCGCAATATTTGGCCGACTGAGGAACACCGAACAGTTCTGGAAGAAACCAAGAAACGATGTAAATTGTATGACTCAAAATTACGGTCCAGCAACTTGGTTTCTTACCATGAGTCCCTCTGAGTGGATGTGGGAGGATTTGGGAGAGTACATCAGGCAAGTAAATGGCATTGAAATGGCTAATAAAACAATCAGTGAATTGGTTGCTCTTGACCCCGTATCTACCTCACGTTTTACAGATAACAAGTTTCATGCCATGTTAGACTTTATAACTAGTTCAGATGAGCCCTTAGGCAAGATTATTCATTTCTTTTGGCGTCGAGAGTACCAATCTAGGGGTGCTCAGCACTTCCATTTAATGTTATGGGTTAAGGATGCACCTATTCTACATAAGTCATCTATAGACGAGGTAGCGTCATTTATTTCTAAATACGTGACATGTGCCTTTCCAAAAAAGATATTTCTCCTACTTTACATCAACGGGTCACTTCGTCTCAAATGCATAAACATAACAGTTATTGCATGAGGAGAAAGAAAACGAAAAAAGGATTCGTTTCAGTTTGCCGTTTTGGATTTCCTCGAACCGTGACGGATTCTCTTATCATAAGAGACATTTTTCAAACTATAGCGGCAAGAAAAACTCTCAGCTCTAATAATCGTCTGATATGATTAATGACTACAATCCCGCTTTGCTGTTGGCGTGGAATGGAAATATTGACATTCAATATGTTGGAGAGAAAACAGCCATTTTGAACTATTATGTGACCAAGTACACTACTAAAAGTGAAAAAAGCTATGCAACCGACATGTTTAACGATATTAACTCTACAAAAAGTCTTAGAAGCCGGTTATATAATATTGGTCTCAGAGTATTATCGAATCGAGAATGCGGAGCTTTAGAAGCCAGCGATACATTATTGGGAATACCACTTTACGGCACGGACCCACAAACAACAATAAGATGGTTAGACGTAAACATTCATCGTAATCGCAGGGTTAAATCGAAATCTGAAATGACTGCACTGGACCGGAATTCCACTGACATATATTACGATTCTTGGATAGACAACGTTTACCCTGCCAGGCCTGATGAATTACAAGACATGAATCTATTTGACTTTTCGAAAGACTATGATTTAGTTAATACACGGCCTGTTTCAAAAAAAGTAGAGTATTATGTTTTAGCAAATAAAAAATACTTAAAAAAACGAGATAGACCATACTTAATTAACCATTACCTGTATGATGTAGAGCAAATGCCAGAAAAATATTTTTTTTCCTTGTTGTTATTATTTAAACCTTGGAGAATACTAGATGACCTAAAAATGCAACATGAGACATACACAGAAGCATTTAATGCTGTAAAGGACGATTTACAAGAAGCGTTACGCTACGGAAATTTACGGACTGAATTACGAAATATTTTACAAACAGCTTTTGAAAAGGTAGAAGAAAAAGTAGCAGAACTAAACGAAGAAAGGGAAAACATAGTAGATGAAGGACCCGACAATCCTTTAGAGTTTGAAGCTTTGGAAGCGGTAAATGCTATGGAAGATTTAAACAACTTTGATTTAGTTGAAGCGGATATTTCTAAAATGAATGAGCAAGCAATGATAGATAAACTGAATTCTGATCAAAAAAAGGTATTTGATACAGTCACTAATAAAATTACGAACCAAAAAGAAATATTGCGACATTTTGTTAGTGGCACCGGTGGCACCGGAAAGAGCTATTTAATAAAAACCTTAAAAATATGGATTAAAAACAACCTGCATAAAAATGTTGCTATTACTGCCCCGACTGGAATTGCAGCATTTAACGTAAACGGATTAACTGTTCACAGATTACTACAACTGTCCGTAGAGCATAAACAAACTCCTAAATACAAACCGCTTTCAGACGAAGTACTTCAAGTTTTGAGGACAGACTTAAAAACTGTCGAATTATTTATTATAGATGAAGTGTCTATGATATCTAATGTAACTTTAGCCTACATAAATCTTCGTTTATGCGAAGTGTTAGATACTTCTGATGTAGAAGATGGTTGGTTTGGAAGAAAACATATTTTAGTGCTTGGGGATCTTTTGCAACTTCCACCCGTTAGAGAAAAGTCGCCATTTGAAAAACTAACCCCTTCAGAAATTAATAAACTTATAGGCTCCTTAAGTATTCCAAACTTATGGACTGAACTTTTTAGTTACGATGAACTTACGTTGAATATGAGACAGCTGGATGATTCTACGTTTGTAGAAATGTTAAAAAGAATCAGAGTAGGAGTGACAACTCAATCAGACAGAGATATACCGTCTAACCGATTGATACCTCTGCTTTCGCCTTCCAATGAAGGAAGGTTAATGGAAATAGCACAATGTTTTAGGGACTTACCAGAAGATACTGTTTGTTTACTACCGACTAGAAATATATGTATGTAGTTAAATAATGCTATGTTAAAAGCGATTCCGCACCCCGAGATAAAGTTAGTTGCTAAAGATTCCTTGGATTGTTCAAAATGTATGATAACGAAAGCCCGGGCGTGTTTACAAAAATATGAAGATGATGCGTCGATGACTGCTAGACTGGAAGAAACTATAATCATTAAAGAGGGAGCTAAAGTAATGCTTAGGAGAAACATTGATGTTAGTTTAGGTTTAGTAAATGGGTCGATAGGCGTTGTACAAAAAGTTAGGTGGGACCCGGAAGACCAAACAAAGCCTAAACAATTGGTAGTAAAATTCGCTAATAATTTGATTCACGAATTATTGCCTATTAAGTCAAAATTTGAGATCATACCACGGGCATACGTGTACAGAGAACAATTCACAATCTGTGTGGCGAATGCCCTAACAATTCACAAGAGCCAAGGTCTAAGTTTAAAAATTATATTATACACCGGTGATTGTATAAAAAAAATACAATTTTAATGAGCTCTCCCTGGCTCAGTAAGTAAAACACGGTATATTATTAAACACTTTATTAACTGAGAACAAATTACAACTCCGACTTAACTACGTTACATTGACCGAAAACTAGATTTGAACTGAAGCACAGTTTCTACTTTACTTCCTAATTTATAGGAAGAACTTCCTTTGTTCGGAGGCTTAGAAAGTGGGGGCGCGTCATCTCTTGGGTGGTTCTTTGGGCCACCTGCAATAACAGGGATGCATTCTAATGCATCAGCGTTTTCTTATCCTACTTGATAACTTTCATTGGTTAATTAGTTCTTCGTTGGGTAATCTTAAAAATAACAAGGGTGCATATTGATTCGTCAACGGATTCGATTTTTAAGAGTGCACGTGTGCATTCTGCTGACATTATCAAATTCGATTATTTGGTAATCTCAGAAGTAACAAGTGACATTCTGTTTATATTATTAAGTTTGAGTTATGTTTCATTATCTCATATGTAACACCCCCATCGTTATTCTGAGGCTCCGACGAAGTTTAATCAATGTGGTCATCAATTCTTTGTTGAGTTTTTACATTTATATACTTTATAACAAATAATAGTTAGAAGTCCAAATATTAGAAATGAATTAATTCCTAGGTTTGTTATGCTGTAACCATGATTCTTATGTTCTACTTTTTTAATCATATCTCTATTTTTTATATTTTCTAAATATAATTCTTTGACATTAAAATTAGGGTATAATTCTTTTTCTTTTGTTTTTGTTACAAAGTTTGGTATAATTATTTTATCGTGTATAGTTTTTTCGAAGTTGCTAAATGTTTTGTTTGCTATAGTAATTTTACAGTTTTTGAATTTTATTAGGTAAGTTCCTTTTATTTTAATATTCTCTTTATTACAATTATGCTCTATATCAACTTCTTTAATATTCTTAGTCACCAGAATTCCTTTATTTATTTCTTTTATTTCTTGGTCTACTTTGGAAGTTTTGTCGCAAGTAGCTTCTCTTAAGTTCATAATGTTCCTAATACATTCGTCTGTTATTTTAATTAAATTTTTCTTTTGATTATCTTTTAGTGGGTATTCGTACGCGTTATTAAGTTCATCTTTTAAGATTTCTTTATTTTCAAGGGATAGTGATTTGCTTTGGGAATCTGGAATAGGTTCAATATGAATTTTTGTAAAACGTGTGTCTGAGAATTGAGGTATCATTAAAATTATGACAATTGTATCTTTATATTTTGTAACTACCACCTTAATATTTTGGTAGCTTTCTATGTCTGACATTAAGTCGAATTCTTCTTTGTTTAAAATATTTTTTGATAAGATCCCTAGTTTACTAGAGAAGAGAACTTGTTCGATATCGTCTAAATGATTTCTGAGTAGTAATATGTCGTGATTTATGTGAAAGAGACATTGCATTAGTCTGATCTCGGTTTCTAATGTCGACATTTTTTTCCTAATTTCTGCGTTAATACTTTTCAAATAGAGGTTAACTGACGATTGTTGATTATTAATATGGGTTGTGATATTTTTTATTTGATCAATTATTTCTTTATTTATTTGTATTTGTTTGTTATTTTCTGAAGTTAGTTTATCGTTGTTAGTACTTAATTCATCTAATCTTTCTCTTATTTCTATTTCATCATCATGGTCCATTGTTCCTGCTATAAATTTGAGTCCTTTTCCGACTATATCGAAAAGACCTCTTTTTTGTCTTGGATGTGGTTTCATATTTCTTAATTTGGCTTCTAATAAGGTGAAACTTTGATTTATGGCGCTGTACATTGGCCCTGTTAAAATTAGATCTGATTCGAGTGTTTTAAGGTTAGTTTTTATAATGTCTTTCGAAATTTCGTATTCAGTTAGGTTAACAATATGAATCATTTTGTAAGAATCCTTGATGATTTTTACTTCTTCTAGTTCCAGTGTAATGTATCCATTATTATTGTTGAAATCATGTATCCAAATTTCTTGAGTCCAAATGTTTGTTGTTAATTGTAGAATTGTTATTAATGCAGTTAATGATTTTGAATTCGCAATGGCCATTTTGGTTTCTGAAAATTTGTTTAATTATTTTTAACTTTTCTTTTTATTTTTACTCTTATAGTAGGCTTATTGATATCTTGATCCTTCTTCTTTGGTTTAATATGTTTTTGATAATATTTCAAACCGTTCTTAACGTCTATTACATGGTCATCGTCGATTTTCCTAGAATCGATTTTTCTATATTTAGAGTGATTTTTTCCTCCTCTTATTTCCTTTATGAAATTTTTTCCTGTTTCAAATATATTATCTTTCCTGTTTTGGTTTAGTCGTTCAATTTTGCTTTGTTTTTTCTTTAATATTTTTTCATATATTTTTTCATATTCGTTTTCGTGTATTTTTCCATTTAAAAAGTCGATGGGTTTTTTGCCGGTTGTGGAGTGGATACTGTTGTTATAAAATCCTATAATTCGAAGAATTTTTTCTTCTACTGACTCGTTATTAATTTCTTCATTATGTTTGAGGAGTCTTATATGTTCGTTTAGGGTATTATGTAAACGTTCTATATCTGCATTTGAAGTGTGATTACTATTGGATGTGAAATGTATTGTTGTATTAATGCTATTTAGATATTCTTGCATTGGTATTGCTTTACATCCCAATTCATTGTCTACAACGATTTCTTTTACGTGTCCAAAGTTTCCGAAGTAAAAGGATAGAGCTCGTTTAAATTCGGTCCAAGTTCTTCCTAGGATTTTTATTGCACAGGCATGTTTTGTGAATTTATCAATTATAGTTAGAAAGATGTGGTTTTGTAATGTATAAAAGACATCTATGTGGATTATTTCTTTTGGTGCTCTTGGGGTTTTAGTTATTTTAAACAGGGGTTTGGGCGGTTTCCGTTCATATTTTTCGTAATTACAAACTTCACAATTATTTATAAATTGCGTTACACGTTCTTTTAATTTTGGATTATAATATGTTATTTTTATTTCTCCCAGTACTTCGTTAATTCCGCGGTGGTTATTTCTTAAATGTTCTTTTTCTATTATTTCGGCCAGTTTTTCTTCATCGGTAATATCTATTAAGAGTGTGTTACAATACAAGAGTTTAAATTTTGAATTTCTAGAAAAATTATTTAGATATGCGTTTCCTAATATTTCTCGGAAGTTTTCGTCTTTACTGAGGACTGCATTTAAACCGTTTGGGTTGAAATGGTTTTTTAATATAATAATGGCGGATTGTTCATCTAGTGATTTTATTGATATCGTTGTTCTATTTTTCTCGAATATTTTTTGTTTTTTAATTCTTAATGAGCCGTGGTTTGATTTATTGATTATGATTTGATTCTTAAAGGTGTTAAGCGGTGAGTCGCTTAGTGGAATTGATTCAGCTTCAATTAAATTTAGTTCGGCATTAACTATTCTTGAGAGGGCGTCTGCATTACTATTTTTAGTTCCTTTTTTATATTGTATTGTGTAATCGTATTCTGCTAGTCGGAGACGCCATCGTACTAATTTAGAGTTTGGTTCTTTAATTGCAAATAACCATGTAAGTGGTTTGTGATCTGTTTCAATCACAAATTTGCGACCAAAAAGATAGGGGCGGAAATATTTTGTAGCCCATATTATTGCTAAACATTCCTTTTCAATAGTGCTATATTTTGTTTCATGATCGTTGAGTGTACGACTAGCATAACACACTGGATGATCTTCTTGTGAGAGTACTGCACCTAACGCATATTGGCTGGCATCTGTAGTTAATGTAAATGGTTTATTAAAGTCAGGGTATCGTAGAATTGGGTCGTTGATTAGAAGTTGTTTTAAGGTTTCAAAACTCTGTTGATATTCAGCATCTTTTATGTCGATTTTTATTCCCTTTTTTAGATATTTCGTCATGGGTTTGGCTATTTTAGAATAATCTTTAATGAATTTTCTATAGTAGCCGGTGAGGCCTAAGAATTGTTTTATTTGTTTAGCCGTTGTTGGGATTGGAAACTTCTTTACACATTCTATCTTCTTTGGGTTTGGCTTTATTCCGTTGTTTGTTATAATGTGCCCTAAAAATTCTGTTTCTTTCTTTAAAAACTCCGATTTGTCGAGCTGAATTTTTAAGTTAACATCTTGTAATCTCTTGAAGATTTTTTTTATTGAATCCAGATGTTCTTGTAGTGAAGTTGAAAATATTATTATATCGTCTAAATATACTAAACATATTTTGTTTATATAATCGCTCAAGACGTTATTCATTAAGCGTTGGAAAGTCGCTGGGGCTGTTTTTAGTCCAAACGGCATGCGGAGAAATTCGTAGTGGCCGTTTTCGACGCTAAACGCTGTTTTATGAATGTCCTCTTGATGAATTTCGATTTGATGAAATCCTTTGGCTAAATCTAACGTGGTAAAGTATTGACATTTGCCCAGTTTATCGAGAATTTCGTCAATATTTGGTAACGGGTACTTGTCGTCAATTGTGACTTCGTTTAATTTTCGATAGTCGATGACCAATCGCCATTTTTTTTTACCACTGGCATCGATTTTCTTAGGTACGATCCATATTGGTGCTGAGTAAGGCGAATTGCTTGGTCGAATAACATTATTATCTAGCATTTCTTGGATTTGTTTTTGAACTTCCTCTTTATGTATATATGGATATCTATACGTTTTGCATTGTATTGGTACATCGTTTACAGTACGTATTTTGTGTTTAATTGCATTTGTGAATGTTAAATTTGAATTTTCTCTATAGAATATAGATGAAAATTTCTGGATAAGTTTTAAAAGTTCTTTTCTTTCTTCTTTGTTTAAATGTTCGTCCCGTATTTGTTCTAACAGGGGTTTTTCCTCGATTTCTTCTATTATATTAAAGTTATTTATATCCACGATTTGTGTTTCGAGGGGTTTAAATTCGACTATTCCGTAGTCGTTGCTTTCTATATATATGTTGGCGTTAATTTTATAATTTTCAGCATTATATACTCCTTCTGGTATTATAACCTTTTTATCTACAGATTTTTGTTCTTCCAGGTAAGTTAGTCCATTGCTTTGGTATACGGGTATTTCTAGGTTGAAGATTCCTTTTCCTTTAAAGTTATAATATACGTTTCCTTTTTTATAATGTAGTTTTATTTCTTTGTCTTCAGTTTTTATTATATTTCTCTTATAATCGATTATTACTTGAAGGGGAGTCAATATGTTATTTCCTATTAGGCCGTCGTATTGATCGTGGAAAGGGTATATATACATTTCAATTATTTGGTTTTGATTTCCTAATTCTTTGAACAATGGGAATACTGCTTTTTCAGTTATTTTAACTTCTCCTTTTAATGTTTTAATTACAACGGTCTCCGTGAGTTTTTGAATTAGTCTTGGATGGCATAGACCAGGGTTTATAATTGAATGTGTCGCACCTGTATCTATGATCAGTTTTAATGGTTTTACGTCGTTATGAATTGTGATATGGGGTATTTGGTTATTGAGGCTGGTAAACGAAAATTTTGTACGGGTGTAAATTTTACTTCTTCCGTTGTAGCTTCGGCTGTATTTATGTCCATGGGTTCTGGTGGTGGTTGGTTTTGGTTTTGATTATGATTTTCGTAATGGGCGTTTCTGAATGGGTTTACTGGGTTGTGATATTGTCTATTCTGTGGATAGTTATTTCTGTTAAACGTTTGGGGTTTGGATACTCTTGGGCGTTGATCTTGATTATTATTATTATTATTATTATTGAATCTGTTTGAGTTAAGGTTTCTGTTTCCGTATTCGTTACGATAAGTCAAATTAGGGTTATTATTTCGATAATCGTTAGAATTTGTCGGATTAAAATTTCTCCGATTAGGGTTTCTGTTTCCATAATCATTGCGATTAGAATTATTATTTCGGTTGTTTGGGTTATTATTAGTTCCATTATTATTTTTTGTGTAGGAGTTGAATCTATTAGGGTTTACGTTTGTATAAGCGTAGTCAGCTTCATGAAGAATATCCATTGCTGCTTCTAATGTAGTCGGGCTTCTACAATATAATATCGATTTCATAGGTTCCGGTACTTTACTTTTAAAAATGGTTAATGCAGATCTTTGATTGTTTACTATTGTTTGTTCTGCAAGTGCGGGGTTTGCTCCTAGAGTGAATCTAGTTTTAATATTCAGTCGTCTTAATACCATTTTTATGTCATTGTAAAAGTTTATACAATTTGTCTTGAAAGTAATACCTCTCAACTGGTCAAATAGTTCTTCAAGACTAACGTTGTCGCCAAAGTTATTAATCAAGGTTTCTTTAATTTGTACCCAAGTCGTAATGCGGTTATTGATTTCAATCGCTTCCCGTGCTTTGCCCTTCAGTCTGGATTTTATGATATCCGAAAATATGCTTTGCGATAATTCGTCGTAACGTAAGAGAAGTGGATTAATTTTATCGACAAGATTTATAAAATTCTGTAAATCTATGTAATCACCGGAAAATTCAGGTAATCTTCCGAGGTATTTCAGAGGATCGATTGCAAGTGCAAGAGGTTCCATTATTTAGAAACTTGTTAACTTTTTATTGAGGATTCTAATGACTTAGAATATTAGGGTATTTATTTATTTAATTTATTTATTTATTTATTTAATTTTGTTTTCTTTCTTAAGTTAAATTTATTGTAGAGAGAAAAAAAAAGAAAATATTTTGACCATAGGTAGGTACTTGCCCTTTATATCTGCAAATCTGAGGATAGTTGTTCTCTTCTTACTTCTTGGATGTTGATCCTGTTGTGGTTGTTGTTTTGTTGGACTGGTATTGTTCTTATGATATTCTTGTTGTTACTTCCGTTATTGTTGTTACCTTCTCGTCTAGTTGTAATCACTGATTGATTGTGTTGATCCCTCTTTTGAATATTGTTGTTGTCGCTTTTATTTTGTGGATTGCTGGTTTGTTGGATGTTGTTTTTGAGTTCTTCAGTTAACTTATAATTCACTTATATTCACTTGATTATGAATACTTGTGATTTGTTCAGTGAAAATTTGTGCTCACTTCTGCTGATCACTTTCACTGTTTTAGTATTGATTATGATGGTCACTTCTGCTGATCGATAATCAGTTCTAATTCTGGTAATCACTTTCACTTTATAATCACTTCTGCTGATTAGTTTTTGTGTTTTATTTGTGATCACTCGATAGAATTAGTTTTTTGTTCGAATATGCCATAAAATGTTGAAACATAAGTGATGTAGACGATTCACTTCACTTGGCATATCCTACCGGCTGCGCCAATTATATTATACACCGGTGATTGTATAAAAAAAATACAATTTTAATGAGCTCTCCCTGGCTCAGTAAGTAAAACACGGTATATTATTAAACACTTTATTAACTGAGAACAAATTACAACTCCGACTTAACTACGTTACATTGACCGAAAACTAGATTTGAACTGAAGCACAGTTTCTACTTTACTTCCTAATTTATAGGAAGAACTTCCTTTGTTCGGAGGCTTAGAAAGTGGGGGCGCGTCATCTCTTGGGTGGTTCTTTGGGCCACCTGCAATAACAGGGATGCATTCTAATGCATCAGCGTTTTCTTATCCTACTTGATAACTTTCATTGGTTAATTAGTTCTTCGTTGGGTAATCTTAAAAATAACAAGGGTGCATATTGATTCGTCAACGGATTCGATTTTTAAGAGTGCACGTGTGCATTCTGCTGACATTATCAAATTCGATTATTTGGTAATCTCAGAAGTAACAAGTGACATTCTGTTTATATTATTAAGTTTGAGTTATGTTTCATTATCTCATATGTAACATTTAAACAATGCCCTCATGGACATTGGCACCTCCATATTCTCTTGTGGTCAAGCCTACGTGGCGCTTTCACGAGTAACCAATCTTCATGGAGTGCACCTCATAAATGTTGACTTCAAGAGTATAAAAGCTCAAGCTTCAGCGATCAAAGAATACAACCGGCTTAGGCGTAAATACCGCGCCGATCTTTCAGAAATTAAACCATCTAAACGGTCTAAAAGAATAAATAATGAACGCGAATGGGCAATACGAAAAAACGTTGATACTGTACAAGAATCAGAACCGGAAAAAAAGAAAAGAAAGATTTGTACTAATAAAAAAACTACTCCTAAAAAGAAAAAAAATGTGTCAAATAAGAAAATCTAATAAAATAAATCAATATGCCCACGTTTCTACAAAAAGAAGTGAAATCCCACCAAAAACATTCTGTAAAAAACTAGCCAAGTCTCGATGGAGCTGCTTGTTTATCTCTAAAAAGTAATGAAATCTAGACAAAGTCGTGCCAAGTCAAAGGTTGCTTACTGCGATTTATTTATTATTATAGTTAATGTTGTGTGACTTGACCGTTGAACATTCTTTATAGTATGTTAGTGGGTACAAGTCAATTTTGTTTACACGTAATGTTATATCTGTTGTAACTACCTATGTTTGTTAAGCGAGATAATAGCCCATACTGGTATTGGTAATTGGACGCTAGTGTCTCATTTTAGGCTGTTGTTGATTGTGCAACACATGCATTCAGCATTGACAATGCTGACTTCTGCTCTCTTCTTTTTGGAGCGTCAAATCGACCGATCTAACATAAAATAGACGTACAGACGAACTTCTAATTTCTATCAATGATTAGAAGTCCGTCTGTACTGGAAATAATTTTTTATACTGTTTGTTTCAGGCTCGCCTACACATAAGTATGATTAAAATACGCAGCTTTATCAAGCCTACAATTGACTGGTTATTGAATCAACGTTTTCCAAGTGGCAATTTTCCATCTTCAATGGGTAGCGGTTCTGGCGACAGATTGGTGCAATGGTGTCATGGAGCACCTGGTTTTGTACCCTTTAATGGCCAAGTCACACAACATTAACTATAATAATAAATAAATCGCAGTAAGGAACCTTAGACTTGGCACGACTTTGTCTAGATTTCATTACTTTTTAGAGATAAACAAGCAGCTCCATCGAGACTTGGCTAGTTTTTTACAGAATGTTTTTGGTGGGATTATCTTGTCTGAAAACCTCATCCTCTCATACCACATCCATGATTGTGGAAGTCCACCTCCCGAACCCGACGGCATATGCTGCAGCCGCTGCTTCTCTTCGCGGTATTTCTTAGATAGCTGCCGCCATATTACCCGGCATTCAAAATCTAAAATTACATAGTGTTGAGTTGATTTCAAATTTAAAAATAAAAACCTTACTTCGTTGTCGCACATTTCGGACACATGAGACCAAGCTCTTTTTCTCTCCGCTTCGTCTCGGTGGCCCGCAACACCTTCGTGCCACAACAATGTCTGCAGCTGAATTTCGTCAATAAGCCGTCCCATCACCGAAACGGTCCACGATGGAAAACCCAAGTCGTGTGAACGACGACGATTAGACGCTGGACGATTGGACTTCCACCTGCCATTATTCTATAATAATAACTACAAAGGTTATTGTGTTTTGTTTGCATTAAATATAATAAGGTTGTTGTTTATATTTTCGGATTACTGAATTGAAAGGAAATAATTTCTCAAATGAAAATGAACTTCGAAGCAAAATGAAGGAAACTGAGCGAAATGAACGAAATCAAAGTAAAATTGCAACATTAGTAAGTGCTTCCTCTAGTTACTTCCCTGAAGAAGCTGCAACTCCCAGAGCCATGGAAAGTCCTATAAACTAATTTTTTTTGGTGAATACTTATTTTGTTTTTTAATCAATTGATCACTAATCGAATCGTTTATTTCAGAAAAGGCACAAATCACAATTTCTTCAAAGTTGTTTTTATTCTTCGAATGAACTCTGTGGATGTAGACGCATTTACTGTTGAAAGGGTACATATCCACGACGATTGCATTGGCTGCAGAGAACGACTTGAATTGTGCGTTTATGTGAGAAAGAGCACACATCCTGGATATGTGCCTTTTCTGTACTAAACTAACAATATTACTACCATACTGATCTCGTGTTGCCGCAGATAGGGAGACATACCATAACGCTTTGCTTTTTTTGCAGTACTGTGCGCGTTGCTCATCGATCACACATTCGTACACCACAGTCAGCCTGCACATTCCTTTCATATTCTTGTTCGTTATTCTTCCCAATATTGTGCGTCGGAACAGTTTTATTACTACATATTTAACACTGTGTTGGGCCTGTATTCATTATTGCTAAAAACAAAACAAAAAAATATCATGGATAGTGATAGTTCCGAAAGTGAAAATGAACAAGCCTTTCTAAGTAAAAAACGAAAGTGGGGTGTTGTAAATAAAGACAAATATAAAAGAAATATCATTAAGAAAGCTCGTTTGTCTGGTGAGGCTTACACCAGTTATAATGGAGATAAAATTCAAGGAAAGGTTCCAGGGAATAGTTGCGGGTAAACTTAACTTTAACCTAACTGAGCGTTATTTTCCAAAACGGTTTTCATTCTTTAGGTGCAAAAAAAAATGTCTTAGTGTGATAGAGCAAGACGAGCAAACCAAAATGTTTACGCAGTTTTACTGCATTAACAGTAAAAATCAGCAAGACACTGTCCTTCAAGGGCTAATGGAGGTGAAGCCCGTTGAGAGACATCGACCATTGGCAGGTACACATCCTGAACGGGCCAAAGGTAAGCGTCATACCGTAGTGTATCACCTGTCGCACAATGGAAAAAATTTCCCAGTTTGTAAAAAGGCAATTTTGAACTTATATTCTGTAACAAACACACGGCTCCGAAGGATTTCTGATCTTTTAAGTTTAGGGGAATCACCAAATGACAAGCGAGGAAAAAACCCTAAGGGGAATGTTGTTCCACCAGAAATATGTCAAAAACTAAAATATCATATTGAGTGCTTCCCAACTAAAATTTCACACTATACAGGAAAACCTATAACTTACCTATCTGCTGATTTAAATGTGAAAATCATGCACAAGCTATTTAAACAAACTTACCCAGACCTACCGAATGTTAAATACAGTACCTACTATGCTTACTATAAAAATAACTACAACTTTAAATTTAGAAGACCCCAAAAAGACGTTTGTGGCCTTTGTGAGGAGCTCAGCACAAAGCTCAAAAGCAATACACTTAACGAAAATGCAAAAAGAGTTGCAACAGCTGAAAAAATCGTCCATATCAGACGTTCAAAGAAATTTTACATAGCTTTGAGAGACATCACACAAAAATGCGAAACTGAACTAGACACATAGGCTATTTGCGTGGATTTTATGCAAAACCTTACATTACCAAACATTCCAGTCCAAGAAGTTTTTTATTACAGACAGTTATGAGTAAACTGCTTTTGCGTGTTTGATTTAAAAACTAAGACAAGTACAATCTATTGTGATGATGGGATTCGCCCCTTGCAAAGTATCTGAAATCTTGGCCGCTTTAAAAAACAGGCTCTGGTTATTGGGGTTTGGCCGCTTGAAAAAGCTGGCTCCAGGAGAGTTCTTGGCCGCTTGAAAAGCTGGCTCTAGGAGAGTTTTTTTGGCCGCTTGAAAAGCTGGCTCTGGGCGAGGGTTCTAGAAAGTAAACGCTTCAAAGGTTCGATCTAGACTCTCTTTTATTCTAAATTTCTTCCTAAATTTATACATCGTTGCTTATCCCTACTCCTTACGTAAATTAAGTCACCTATGCTTGCGCTAGTTGTTACACATGTCGTAAGTGACCCTTTTCCCATCATAAATCATCAATTATTTGTTGTTCACATGCGCAATGACTTCACTTCCCGATATTGCATTAAATTGCACATCTTGCAGTTTTGTGTGAACCGTGCCAACCGAAACTTGACCTCGGCTTAGCACATGGCTGAGCCGGTAAGTGCATACCGCATGGTGCTCGTTGTTTACGGTAGTATCATGTATTTATTTGTTTTGTTTACCTCGAGCGGCAACAAACTTAATTGCTTTAGGGTTGACGATCTTTTTGTTTACCATGGTTTCCATGGTGATCGTCACCTTCATGAATTGCTCGTCGAGTGTAAATCAAAATAATATGACGCATCGTAAAATTGTATCATGAAGGTATTGCAAAGAAAGGAGGAAACGAAGTGGCATCTTTTATTTTGGATTTTATTACAAAGCATATCCCTGCGACGGCCAAAGAAATTCATGGTTTTTCAGATGCATGTACGGGTCAGAATAGAAACCATACAGTAATAAGAGCTCTTTTAGCAATATCACATGCAAGGAAAATTCCCATGAAGCAATACTTTCCTGTTAGGGGTCACAGTTTTTTACCTTGTGACAGAACTTTTGGTGTAATAAAAAGAGCGCTTAAAAAGAAAGACAGAGTGTACACACCAGAAGAATATGACATCCTTATCAAAGACAGCTCCAACAATGGCAAAATAGAAACCGTGTTATTGACTGATAGTAACATCATCGTGGATTTTGATAAGTGGTGGCCGGAGTATTACAAAAAACATGTGAACTCAACTGAAACACAATCGATGAAGCAAAAAGACAGGAAGAAATTCAAAATATCAGAGTTTTGCTATATGGAACTGAACAATGACACCATCGTAGGAAGTGAGTACATCAACGGACGGAACAAAAGCACATTTCCACTGAGAAAGCCCAATGTGGTACGTATACCATTACCAACAGAAAAGGCTTTCAGGGCAAAAATCCTATCAATGAGAAGAAAATTGAGAACCTGAAAAAGGTGTTGAAGTACGTAACAGAAGATTCGTAAGATTGTAAACTGGCCAACCAGCAACAACGAGGACACCGAATGACAATCACAAGTAAATTCTAAATCATCAAACTGTTCATTATTATATGTTTTTGTATTTTGACTTGAATAAACCATTCATAACTAAGAAGTTTGATGAAAATTGTTAATTTTTTTTCTTTTATTAAGTGCAAAAATGGCACTTGTCCGCTTTTTAGTGCAGAAAGGGCACATGTCCACAGCACAAAAAAGGTTATACTAACCAACATGTGCATGTAAAAAAAAATTAATAACTGCAAAACATGTCTTATAGTAGGTTATGTAAAACAAAATTAACAAGTAAAGAGAAAATGTAATGTTTAAGGGCGAAAACAGTTTTTTGTGTTTCCTGAAAAATTAGAAAAATGGGATATGTGCCCTTTCTGAAATAAACGATTCAATTGTACACAGAGAAAAATATTTAATAATTGTGAAAGATTAAATTTTTTTTAATAAATAACAGGGTTATATATTTAATCCTGTTCAGTAGTAAAAAATGTGTACAGCCGGAGGTATACGATACGGAAAACGTCGTATTTATAAGCGATACGCCATATTTCATATCGTGTGACTCGACGATAAGCAATATGGTGTATCGCTTATAAATAACCCAAAAATTTCGGTATATTTTCGGCACACATCAAAGGAATCTGAGGGGTTCAAATTGCTCGACTCACACAACATAAAACTTTGGACTCACACAACATAAAACTTCGTGTATACATTTTTGAAATTGGTACTCATGCAGAGAGAAGTGGAAATAGTTCCTCTGTTCTCATGCGGGCGACGCGGTAGTCACGAAGTGCGAACAGCAGGCTGCAAGCTCAGATTTGCTATCGTGTGACTCTCTGTCAGAAAAATATATTTCCTTATAAATACGACGTTTTCCGTATCGTGTACCTCCAGCTTACTCCTTAATTTATTAACTTTGACTATTTAAAGCATTAGACTGCGCCTGCTAATCCCCGTTTGATATAAATTTTATTCCAAATTATATTAAAATTAAATTCTACTCTCATATAAATGTAAATTGTAAGTTTATTATTATATCAAGAATTTCGTTTTAACTATCCCCTTAGAGTATGAAAATATGGAGGCGCTATAAGCCAAAAAAAAAGTGAAGTATTTTTCACGTATACGTTAGTGACAAAGGCGGCGTAATTTTTTAAGTTAGGGGGTTCATATATGTACATTACCATTTAAAATTTCACAATGAAATTTGTAAAATTAATATGGAAAGACATACATAATTTAGTATCTACTATTTTAAAATATTCATTCGGTCTAGGTCACAGTAAAAGAAAATTGAGAGCTTAAATTAAAGGAAATATAATAAAAACAAATTAATGTATTTCCACACCAATTAATGCTGTGTCTGTGCATATGTAACTAAAATGACGAATAAATATATAAATGATTAAAAAATGATTCAAATATGAAATTGTAATCAAACCCCCGTGGGGAATATTTTGTTTCCACACCACTGCACTGGGGCAAAGGAGATATTGAGAAATATCAAAAATATGTGAAAAATGCAACACAAAACAGAGCACTTTATTACTAAAATATTATTTACCACAGAATCAATTAGTGACAATTTAAATATTTTATTCTTTTTTACTTCTATTTGACAATGAATTCACTTATATTTCGCTCATATTTCACAAAATATTTTTGAAACTTTGAATTTGACAGTTTAGGTTTCATAGTCAAAATGACACATGAGGCGTTAAATTTATGCTAGAGCGAGAAAGCAATAGTCTTCACTACACGTAGTACGATTTACACGTTTATAGCGCCTCCATTTTTTCATACTCTAACAATAAGCTGTCCCCATTTCAGTTCATAATGTCATACGAATTAGTTGTATTAAATATCATTGGCGGTTCTTCTTAAGTGCAATAGACGTATTTTATAACCCCAATAAAATTAAAATAAAATTTTACTCTTATGTAGAAGTGATGCCCAATGCCCGGGTGGAGATATTCTGGTCCTTGGGTCCACTGATTTCGGAATCTTGGAGTTCCCTTGATAGGAGATTGCTCGCTGCGAAAGCGAGTTCGATTAGGACGGGAAGTTCGCTGCGAAAGCGAATTAGCTTTGGATGAGTGAGAATGCTAGGGAGCAGTAATGATAACGCTCGAGTCACCTAGGAATCTGTTTTATTCTAGAAATCTTCAATCTATTTATACAAATTTCTTATTACGATTTTATCCCTACTCTAAAACTTCTAGCCTATTTTCCTAATAATTGCTTACCCTAACTTACCCAATCATTATCGATGGTTCTTTTGTTTTGTTTATGTTTACTTATGATCGTTGGCCAAACATGTGCAGACGATCGTAAATTCATTTCTTTAAATTGCATATTTGTCATTATTGACTAATTTATTGGTTAACCCACTTGAGTGAATTTGGATGCACATGCGTTGCATCTATTACGGCCAATTCAGCCTATTCACTGGGTCACCATATGTTTGCAATACGTAAATGTAATAATTGTATCACACTAAGCTCAAAATTATTAAATTAGCATTCTCGTTGAACATTGCCATACAACTGTTTAATTATTTAATTATATTAGTTTCTACTCCTGGCTGTATTAAGTAACATGACGCCAATGAACGCGCAGTGTTAACGCACAGTCGACTTAATTTTGAATTTTTAATGAATTTTAAGTTCCTGTGTGTTTATTTTCACAAGCAAAACCCGTTTCGTGCTGTATGGTTTTACTGAAAGTTTTCCTTCTAACAATAAGTGAAGCGGGCTTTTTAAGATTAGATTTCAGAGCCGAAAAGTCCGTTGTCGAAAGTTCTTTACCATTCTTTACGGTATTCACAAATTGTCTCTTGGGCTGTTAGAATCGTAATACAATGGATTCGGAAACATTTTTATCGCCAGATTTTGATTGAAAAGTATGTAAAATTATTTGTGAAAGCTGTAGGTGACAACGAAGGATTGAAATGCAATCATTGTGTACTATCAGGTAAGTAAAAATGAAAGTGTAGGTGATGTAAAAAAAACCTCAGATTTTAATTTCATGGTACGCAGCTGCCGAAGCCTTCAACTTTCCCGTGGAGAAATTTTCACATTTCGATGATTTAGACGGGTTCAAAATCCCAGAAAAAATATTTTTTGAAGTACTGGCAACATTAAGTTCAGTAAATTTTGGAGTGAAAATCATTCTAAAAACAGGTGAAATTGAAGTTATTATGCAATACCGTAACACATTACTATTAGAATATTATATTATATCCGGTGAATGATAATTTTATTTTAAAATGCAGTGTTTTTAATTCATCAATATTAACTTCGTGAAAGTTTGTGTATTGTGCCGTTAAGGCAAATCTTTCGACGGCTAATTAACACATTTTCCGTCATATACCATAATCGTTAAAATTTTACAGACAAGTTTGTTGTCGCTTTGGTTTTACGTGTTATTTTGTTTTTCTGGTGTCGTTTCATTGAAAAATTTGTATTACAATTATTATTATTGTGACAATTTTTAGTCAAATATGTTTGAAATTTTTCTTATTTATTGCATAATTTACATCTTATTTATCGATTTTAAATTTGTCGTGTGTCCAGTAAGGTGACAAATGACTTTTTTTTTTCTTCCTGAAATAAAACTTCAATTCTAATTCTTAATAATGTTTACATTATGTTAAGAAGGTTTTTGCTTTAATTATTTAAAAATTTAATGTAATATATGTTTTTTCAGATCGAGAATCACCGAAATCTATACGTGATATAAAATATAGTTAATCTTAATTAATAATAAAAAAAGGACATGTGTTCATTGTTTTTTTTTCTTTGACGAAATTTTGTCGTACATTTTGAACCGATCTAGGCGGAGTGAGCACCAGGAATGGTGACCAACGAATCAAACTCCTGCTATACATCTTAAACTGTTGTACCAAATCTGGAGTTTTGAAGCAGTTCAAGGACAAAGCGTCGATTGCGTACACTCTCCTGTCCGCTTACAGTCTCCTGCACTACTTCTTGTGGCATCATCAGGCACGAGTAATTATCACTGTGCAACAAAATTAAAACATTTTTACGCAAATTGAGCAAACTAAACGATTCTAAGATAAAATTGGGCCGCTGAGCTCGAATTTATCATCCGTTTTGCTGTAGGTCGTCAAAATTTTGAGATATTTACAGTTCAAGGTCAACTGTACTGCCTTCGAAATCGTTAACTGTAATTCATTATTTTGAAGTCCAATCAAATTTATGTCTTAGGAAAAGTTGTTCGTTATTTAATTCTACATATTTTTTATCACCACACCCCCCACCCACCCCCTACCCTTACCCATTTTTTTTTCAAATTTCTGAAGAAGACATGCCGTACAGAGTGAACCGTTAGGAAAAATAACAATGTTTTTTCGGAAGAAATATTCCTCATCTGTTTTTAGGTGGGGTCTGCGAACATCAAAATTCCCTCAGACCTAACCCTTATGGCAAAACACCCCTCCAAAGTCAAGCATTCTGATTTTTTTCACCTCTTTATGCCGTGAGGGGTAAGCAAATGCAGTTAAACTTCATGTATGTTAGGAAAAAATGTTCCGTTTTGAAAATAAGATAGGGTCTACGAACAAAAAAATACCCCTACTTTGTCTTTTGTCTATATTAGTGAATTTGCAGGTTGAATTTAGGGGGTGAAAAACCCAAAATTACTGAAACCGGCTTTTTTCAAGGCCCGCCATCCCTACTTTGCTTATAAGCCATTTATATATTATGTATAAATATTTCAAAATTTTCCATTAAATTTTATTGTATACATGTACATCAGTCTTCGTTAAACAAAGTGAAACGTTCTTGGAAAAAAGAGATCAGAAAACGAGTAAATGATCGCGAGGAAATTGGAGTTCATAAGTCCTTACAAATACATTTCCTTCACTATCATTTGAATTTCTTCCTACAACAATTGCGAACCGAATCGGAAGAACTTGGAGAGCGTTTCCATTAAATCGCTGCTGGTTTGGAAAACTGGTATGTATTTATCGACTGAATTAAAAATGTTATAAATTTTAACATTTTTTTTTTCTTTGAATTAAAAACTAAAAGTCTAAAATATCACCCTATAAATTCAAATGTGTTAAAGTAAATCAAATTTTTATGGAGAATATCAGGATTTTAGACTGGAAAAGTGTTCTTTTCAATTGCAAATGTATTGTTGAGTCGATGAAATCGGTTCTTTATGCAAAAAACAACAAAATCAAATTTCGCTGATTACAGCGCCATCTGTCACGAATCGAAAAAAAACTTTCAAGCAAAAGTTATTTCTTTTTTAACGTACTATCAAAATCTCCAAAAGAAAGTGGGGGTTCTAATTTGAAATTTCAAAGTTACCCCCCACTCCAACCACACAGAAGGGTTGGGGGTGGTTAATGATGGCACAGACATATGGCCCCCTTGGAAATATTAACTTTTCATGTTATTATTTTTTTTCCTACGATGCGTAATTTTCGAGATATTTGTTTGTCTCAACTTAAAAAAACACCCTGTATAAGGAATTAAAAAATTAAAAATTTTTGAACTTTTATTATTATGTTTTTTATAGTGATAGGTCTGGTGTTCCTTTTTTGTTCGTAAACTCTATCTTATTTTCAAAAAGGAACATTTTTTCCTAACTCACATGAAGTTTAACTGCATTTGCTTACCCCTCACGCCATAAAGAGGTGAAAAAAATCAGAATGCTTGACTTTGGAGGGGTGTTTTGCCATAAGGGTTAGGTCTGAGGGAATTTTGATGTTCGCAGACCCCACCTAAAAATAGATGAGGAATATTTCTTCCGAAAAAACGTTGTTATTTTTCCTAACGGTTCACTCTGTCTTCTTCAGAAATTTGAAAAAAAATGGGTAAGGGTAGGGGGCGGGTGGGGGGTGTGGTGATAAAAAATATGTAGAATTAAATAACGAACAACTCTTCCTAAGACATAAATTTGATTGGAGTTCAAAATAATGAATTACAGTTAACGATTTCGAAGGCAGTACAGTTGACCTTGAACTGTAAATATCTCAAAATTTTGACGACCTACAGCAAAACGGATGATAAATTCGAGCTCAGCGGCCCAATTTTATCTTAGAATCGTTTAGTTTGCTCAATTTGAGTTTTGGCTGTTGCACAGTGATAGACTCTATCTGGAAGCCCGTTCTTGTTATATTATTTTGTTATTATATTATTTTTGTTATGTTTTCGTAAAGCCGATTGCGCATGTTATAGAATTAAAAACAGAACAATTTATGTTGTAATGTGTAAGTAAATTGGTCACCAGTTGAATATACAGAGTCGATATTTTAATGAAAGTGTTACTATTTATTTATAAAATGACAATGTTATAAACAGATGAGATCCATCATCACCTCGTCGTCCTCCTCCTGCTGTGGTGCGCCCTCTTCAATGTCAGCTCGGACCGCCTCCATGCGGCTCCTCCTCTCATGCTCCGCTTCGGAGGCGGCCCGAGCCCTTAGTTGCGCTGCCCTGATTTATAAGATGGCCTGGAGCTCCTTCCCCGCCACCCTCGCCCTCTCTTCGGCGACCCTGGCAGCGTCCTCCGCTCTTCTCACCGCGCCCCTTCTTACCCCGGCCGCCCTCTCCACCGCCACGAAACCTTCGAGCCTCCTCCTTCAGTCCCGCCTCCTCGCCGGGGGGTTCGTCCTCCTTCTCGGTTCAGCGCCTTCACGCTGCCAGGGTCGCCGAAGGCCTCCTCCTTCTTCCGGCAGTCTAATATATCCCGGAAATTCGGGATATATAATTCGGAAATTTTGATTCCACTCCATATTCCTGTTGATGAAATTTAATTATTTTAATTTAAGATCTAATTTTAACACCATTTGAGGATATTGTAACATAATAATCTTTAACCTCATCGCAAACGCCTTTCCACGCGAATATAAGACAATAGTCTCATCTTCAACATAATGTCATCGCAGCAAATCCCACGCTACACTTTGGGCTTCGAATCCTCTCACGCTAAACCTTCAGACGTTGCACTTGCAACGAAACGAATTTTAGATTATTTTCTTAAGTAAAATCAGCTTTGTAATCGCACTCGAAAAGTTAAGTCAAAATAAAGTCGGTAGTTTTGTTCGCAACCTGTGTTTTATTTCTTTAACTCCCCAAAAGAAACATAAATGGCGCAGTCGGTAGGATCCAAACTAATTATTACGGTTACAGCGTATTAATAATAAAACAAACTCGCATTTAAAGTGAAAGTGAAGTTTCACACAAAAAAATTTTGAGAAAAGTTTCAGGAGTTACTGAGTTACTTAATAATCCGCGCAGGTCAAAACACAGTTACAGTGTGTTTAATTAAGAACAAAAACAGACTTTTGGGAAGTGCGATTTCAATTCTCCGTACACAGTTATAGTGTGTTCGTTTACAAAAAAAAAAAAAAAAAAAAAATTATTATTTTTTTTTTTTTTTCTATAATCACAGTTATAGTGTGTTTAATAGAACCCCAATTAATAACTAAAACACGGTGCAAAAACCCCAAAATTCTTTTTTTTTGTAAACAAAACAACAGTGTGTCGTGCGCCTATAAATTAAATAAATTAAATAAATTGAAAAAAAAAAAAAAAACAAAACCAGCGGAGATCATCAAATTCCAAAAAGGAACATCTTCTTTCGAAGCATTCGATAACACGTCGTCTATACTTGTGCAGTGGGCAGCAAGCTAGCGGATGGAGGAGACAGATAAAAAACACAAGTAATTGAAAACAAATAAAATCAGACTAAAATCAAAAATTTATTTTAAAATAGTTCACTTAACAAGTAATTGAAAAAAAAAAAAAACGAAAGAGAAAGTCAGAATTAATTTTACAATTAATTTTAATAGTGATAAAATCATATTTGAAAAACAAAAAGCACTGCAAAGATTTCTTAATTAAGTAAATAACTAATTTTTCAATGTGGTTGAAAAAAAAAAAAATTAAATAAAACAAAAAAAGGTTTGTTTTGAAAATAGTGAAATAAATAAAACAACGTGTGTGTATCTAACCGTGGAGGAATCTTCTTTGAAATAACTATACCAATACTATTATTACTAAATTAGTAAATCTCCATTTCTATTTAAATTTACACCAAATTTTTACGTAAAATCAGGAGAATCAATAATGGATGCCTTGAATCCGGCTGATGCTTTTAAAATAGTCACGAACAGTATAAGTTGCATAGCACCATTCGATGGAGATAAAAACTCGTTGTTAAATTTCCTTAATAGGGTAGAAGGTTTGATTCCTCTTTTTGCAGCTTTCCAAGCCGAATTTAGATTACTTCTTTTAGGTCTTATAAAAGACAAAATAATAGGTGATGCAAGAAAAACATTGTTGATAAATGGTGATCCGCAAACATGGCTTGAAATCAAAACAATGTTAATTATGAATCATGGGGAGAATACATCTATAGAAAAATTAATAGATGAAATTAGAGCTTGCAGGTGTGACACGACCATTGAACAATTTTATCAAAAGTTAAATAACCTACTATGTAGGATCAATAATGCGTACTTATTAGAAAATAGAAGGGATGACATTCAGGAAGAAAGTAATCAACGGATTGCTCTGAACTCATTTAAACATGGTTTACCGGAACCTGTAAGAAGTATAGTTATTGCGCGTAATCCGTCCACGTTGCTGGCAGCATACGAAATAGTAAAAGGCAATGGCTATCTAAATTTCTTTGGTAATAAATACCAAAATACAAATAGAGTGAATAAAGGACATTGAATAATAACAATTTTCCGGGAAGAAGATATGTTGACAATACTAATCAGAGAACATTCTCCACTGGGAATTCTTCCCAACAAACAAATAATAGATTCGGGAATATAACAGAAATGTTTCTAATAACTATTACCGTAATAGAAATTTCGTGAACAATAACGGTCGCAGGAATAGCGACAATTATAATAATGGGTTCCATAATTATAACAATAATAATAACAACAACAATTTTAATAATAATAATCACAATTATAGCAATAATAGCGATCATAATAACAATAATGGTAATAATTTTCGTAACTATAATCGCAATGGGAATTCTCAGTCACGTAATAATGCTGTCGTCCCAATGGACATCTCTTTTAATCAAAATAATACTGACAATAGCACTACTCAAAATTTTCGGTCGGCCAACCAAAACAATTACCCTATTTGATAATCCAAACCCATGTAAGAAAACTTCGATTTATTGTAGACACCGGAGCCGAATTTAGTATTGTGAATCCAGGAGTATGTAGTCCACGATGGAAAGTACCTTTTACTTTTAATAATTGTCTGCGCACTTTGAATCATAAACTACAAACGAACATCAAATATCACATCCCGTTGTTTACAGAACTTAATGTGGAAAACTGTTTTGCAAGTTTTCTTGAGTATCATTTTCATGATCAATTCGATGGTATCATAGGCAACAACATTCTCTTAAAATTGAATTCTATTGTCGATTATAAAAATAGGTGCCTAATTACTGATAACGCAATTATTCCCATGTATTTAAATAGAGATGAAGAAGCATACGTCGCAAATTGCTGTGATGATGGATCTTTAGACATTTTTTGCAATAACATAAATGGAAATGAATTTTCAGACAAAGTTTTCGCCAATCATTTAAATACGTTAGATGTATCCAAACTGAAAAAAATTTTATCGTCAAACAGAGATCTGTTTTACAAAGAAGGGGACAATTTGTCGTTCACCAACGAAGTAAAACATAAGATTACGACAAAAACAAATACGCCAATCTATAGCAAATTGTATAGATATCCCGAGATTCACCATGCAGAGGTTGAGAAACAAATAAAAGACATGTTACGACAAAAGATCATTGTACCTAGTAGTAGCCCTTACAATTCACCACTTTGGGTGGTATCCAAAAAAGTCGATAACAGTGGAGAACAAAAGTGGCGTATAGTTATTGATTACAGGAAACTAAATGAGCAAACCGCGGATGACCGGTTTCCAATGCCCAATATTGACGACCTTTTCGATAAACTGGGAAAATGTAATTATTTCACTACATTAGATCTGGCAAAGGGTTTTCACCAGATCGAAGTAGATCCCCTTGACAGAGCAAAAACCGCTTTCTCAACAAAAAACGGGCACTATGAATTTACCCGTATGCCGTTCAGGTTGAAGAATGCCCCGGCAACCTTTCAAATGTTAATGAACGGCGTACTTAAAGATTTAATAAATAAAATCTGTATCGTCTATCTGGATGACATTCTAATTTTTTCGACCAGCTTTACTGAACATCTTGATTCACTGAATAAAGTTTTTCAAAGACTTAGAAAGCATAATCTAAAAATCCAAGTAGACAAATGTCATTTCGCTGCCGAAACAACTACATACTTAGGTCACACAATAACAGGGAACGGCATAAAACCTGATAATAGGAAAACTGAAGCAATTAGATTAATGAGACTTCCAACTAGCGTTAGAGAAATAAAACAGTTCTTAGGGATCACCGGTTATTACCGTAAATTTATAAGGGATTACGCCAAAATCGCGTATCCTATGGTGAAATATTTAAAGAGAAATGCAAGGCTCAATGTAAACGATACAGACTATCAAAATGCATTTAACAAATTGAAATTGTTGTTAGTAAACGAACCCATTCTTAAACGACCGGATTTTGATAAAGTATTTTCCCTCACAACAGACGCCTCCAAATATGCGATTGGGGCGATGTTAAGTCAGAGTAATAGCCTAAACAGAATAGCGCGGACGCGGCCGACGGGCGCGGACGACGGAATTTGGATTTCCGCGGCACAAGACACAATAGCGCGGACGACGGGCGCGGCGCGGCAACTGAATTGACAATTTTTGACAATTGACATTTGTTTTGTGAAAACTGGTGCGACTAGACAGAATCGAAATGTGGGAAGAAATAATAGAAACGGTGACAGTGGCTTATATTGTGTGTATTGCTTACCAATTTTATAGTTCTATAACCAGAAGAAGAAGGTGGGGTGTACGGCCAATGAATAAAACGAGGAAAAGCTTAGGATTTTACGAGAAAATATTCGTTGATATGAAAAATAGAGACCCGGAACATTTTGCCAAAGCAACGAGAATGGATGTGCAGCAGTTTAATTTACTATTAACTTACCTCACAGACGGCATGACAAAATATTCAGCACGGGAACCTATTTCTCCAGAGAATAGATTAGCAATTACTCTAATGTAAGTACTAGCGTTTCAACATTTCAATATTCTGATCAATTTCAAAATTTCAGGTATCTTGCCCAAGGCTGCCCTATGCAAGTTCTGGCGTGGACTTTTAAAATGGGAGTATCCACCATTAGGGAAATAGTGCTTGAAACGTGCTCCTTGATATGGGAAGAACTGCACGGGATATATCTGGCTTTTCCTGTAATTTCAGAGTGGGAAGGGATCTCTAAACGTTTTGAAAATAAAACCCAGCTTCCTAATTGCTTGGGAGCCATAGACGGGAAGCATGTCTATATAACCATCCAATTTGTTACGCCTCGCGCACCCTGAACGATCACGAGATAAAGTATTCCACTATTGAGAAGGAGCATCTCGCGATCGTCTGGTCAGTAAAATACTTTCGAACATACCTTTACGGTAGAAAATTTGTCATTTATACACTGACCACAAGCCCCTTGTTTGGCTAAGCAACATAAAAGAACCAAATATGAAGCTTCAGAGGTGGAAGCTTATACTCAACGAATACGATTTCGAAATCAATTACTTAAAGGGGAAGGAAAACAATGTGGCTGACGGTTTAAACAGATATGTGAATAAAGACGAAAATAATAACGACGATCGGATTACGATCTCTAGCATTTTTAAAGAAAATACTAAGGAAATTTTTAATAACGAAATTAGAAACGACGAGGATAATGTAGCTAACACAGATAGCGCGGAAAGTGATAGTACAGGCCACATAAGCATTACGAAGAAATGTATCAACATTTATAAACACCAAATTTACTTATCTTACAGCGCTGACGAAAAAATCGAAGAAAAAATTAAACACAACAAAATTCAGAAATTCGTAACAGTTAGTCGCAGTTCAGACTTATTAGATCTAATGAAAAAAATTTTGGTTGATAGAGGTACTTACGTACGTACTCCTTAAAACGGAGGAAACCTTGGTGGTCGAAGCGTATACGAAAATATTGCACGTAGTAAATTTGACTCAATGTAAGTTACTGTTAGAAACGATGGAAGCTAATTACAACTCTTTAAGCTCCGACTTTGATAATAATCTTATAAAAAGGGAGTTAGAAACTGCTAAGCATAATTTTAAGATGTTAATACCGCATGTTTACAAAAATAAAAGAAGTAAACGAGGGCTGATAAATATTTTAGGGAAAGGACTCAAAATAATAGCAGGTTCAATGGACTCAGATGACGCCGATGAAATCTATGATCGTCTAAAAACTTTGGAGACAAATAGCAAAAATGCTATTAAAGAACTGAACAGTCAGGTTATAATTAATAATAACTTAATAAAAAACGTAAATGAAATAAATAATCACATAAATAAGCAGCAAAACCGTATAAACAAATTCTTATCAGAAATAACAAATAATACTAACAAAATAATCATAGCTCAGAACCAAATGGAAAACGTTTTATCGCTGTATGTTGATCTTACAACTTTAAATCGTCAACTAGAAAAATTTTCAGACATTATTTTACTAAGTAAAATAAATGTACTGGCTCATGATGTTCTCACCGAAGAGGAAGTGGAGAAATATGGCATTACTGTCGAGGTAATGCCATACATTCAAAGCAGCGTCCTTTACGATGAGGAGTCCTTAATTTTCGTCATCTGCATACCCAAGTTTACAGAAGAAAAGTACTATCGCTCCATTGTCATACCACTTCCGAACAAGAAATCTGAGCAGCTGGATTCAAGTAATGAGGAGATTCTCATACGATACAAGGTAATGAAGTCTTTCGCTATAACGAAGGGATTCAAAAAAAAAAGAACCTGAAACACCATAGCAATCCTTGTATACAAAGTCTGTTGAAAGAACACAATCACTGCACGGTCATTTTCAACAAACCTACCGTGATCGAAAAGATAGATGATGGTATAGTTGTTACAAAAAATTTGCCCCCCACTAAGTTGAACCAAACATGCACTAATCAAAGCTTCATCATTAAACACAGTAACGTAATTAGATTTAACGGTTGTAAAATTAAAATTAATGATTTTGTATTGAACGGCAAACTTGATAAATTCTATGATAACGTATTGATTTCTGTTTCATACTTAAATTTCACAAAACAAATTAAAAATCTAGACTTAGAAGATCTACACTTAAATGTTACTACTAATAGAGAAAGGATAGAGTATGTCGAACATAAAAGTAATACGTTTAGTTATGTTTCAATGGGAACAAACCTCACGATGTTAGCTGTAGTAATAGCAATAATATTTGTAATTTGTAAGGTACGTCACAACGCTGCAGGTAATAAAACAAAAATTGAGCTACTAAATAAAACCGTTGCCGCTCCAGAAAAGGAAAACATCAAGGATCCATTCGCGGAGACCGCGAAGATCTAAGAGGGGAGGTGTAACATAATAATCTTTAACCTCATCGCAAACGCCTTCCCACGCGAATGTAAGACAATAGTCTCATCTTCAACATAATATCATCGCAGCAAATCCAACGCTACACTTTGGGCTTCGAATTCTTCAACCGCCAAGCCCGCAGATCTTCTCACACTAAACCTGCAGACGTTGCACTTGCAACGAAACGAATTTTAGATTATTTTCTTAAGTAAAATCAGTATTGTAATCGCACTCGAAAAGTTAAGTCAAAATAAAGTCGGTAGTTTTGTTCGCAACCTGTGTTTTATTTCTTTAACTCCCCAAAAGAAACATAAATATATACATACACAACCAGAAGATTAAATTTATGATTCGCAATAGTTCGCACATTCGCACGTTCGCAAGTAGTTGGCGGCCGCTTTCCAGAAGAATCTTGACACAACAAGTGTCACTTTTCAATAACGGAAAACGGCGGTTACTACTAGTGCTGCTAACTATTCCTATTCGTGGGAAATTTTTTAATCCAAAAAAGGAATAATTATTAAAATAAATAATGGCCAGTAAGTTATTAATTAATATACACGACTTACACGAAAATTTGATTTTCCACAGGATTTAAATTTCCGCTGGACACAGTTCTGAGAAACAAAAAATATAATTTCTTTGCAAGTTAAAAATTTAGTTATACTTACTTCCTAGGGTTATTGTAATCATTTAGGAAACTCAATTGCTCCCTGTACGGCCACTTCTTTTTCGTACTAGCTTCACTTCTGGAAGGGGTATGAAAGTTCCTGTCGCGAACATATTTATCCCTTAAGGATGCCCACCAAGTCCGGCATTCTTTTTCTAAAAATAAAAGTTTGTTAATACATTTCAAATTAATTATTAAATGTTATACATTTCAATTAATACTTACGCTCTCTACCGCAATATGTTGTAACTTCCTTCCACGCTTCATATTTTTTTTCCGTATTTTTGTAGACTTTGTCTTTTTTATTATAAATACACTGGCGTTTCCGCACCATCTCTATTAATTTGTCCTCGAAACTCATATTTAAACTCAAATAACAAATTACAATTATTGCAAATTTCTTCCAACGCTTTCAAGCAGAAAAAAAGTATTCAGTGTGAAAACTGCATTTATACTTTAAGAACAGAAAAATATTCTTAGTGGAAAGGGAAAATAGTTTTATAAAAACATATCGTGAAGTAAACAAGACAATAAAGTCATTATTGAGAATAACAATTCCAGCAATTCAAAGTCAGCAATAAATATTAGTTCTCCAAATTTATATTGTGATAATTAAAACTATGAGCACCTGATCCTTTTTTGTGGCAATCCTTTTCCAGCTTCCAGGTAAAGAAAACAATTAGGTGCAATAACATTAGGTAAACAAGAAACTGGCTTCACTTCATACAAGCAATAAAAATTTTCCTTCAAGTAAAGAGGAATGTCCTGCAACCAAGCAGGTAATAAAAAAATAAAAGAGGATTCAAAAATATTGTTCCTAACGTTAAATGATTGCATTCTGTGGCTGTATTGTTCATTGTGTCTAAAAAATTTGAAGGAGGGAAGTATGTAATATTTGCAAAACCAAATATAAGAGTGTTCCTTTTTAGTAGACAATTTAGTTCAAAATTTGAATTTGAAGTGAATTTTTCAAAAAAATGGATTTAACCCATTAAGTCCTGAACTTTAACCGGTGAACAAAAAATGGTGAAATTTTCAGAATTTACCCTTTTTAACGCGAATATGAAAATTAAAAGAAGACGTTTTTTTTTTCGTCCTGGTAAGTAGTTATGGAGTGTTGCGAAAACGCAACATTAGGTCTGAACGCTACACAAATGTCATTAAAAGGGATAACAATGCAATCAATATTTTCAATGAATAAAAATCAGTTTTTTCAATGTAGAACGGTTCAAAATTATGTTTTACTAGCAGGTGTCTACCCGGTTTCACCCGAGGCGGTAAAAATCATAATATAGTGCATATCATATTACATTTTAAATTTACAACTATTCCCAAACGGGCCGCATATTAATGGAATCGTTTCCCGTTAATCGGATTACAATAATAGTGTGTTTTTTCAGTCAAGGGTGGTTTTGGGGGTGTGAATTAGAATAGAACCAAAATGATATCTCTATGCAAAATTTCAGCTTTCTAGGTGTAAAGTTTCAGGTTGGGCGTTGATGTATCAATCAGTCAGGACTTGTCTATTTACCCACGACGGTACGGAGATGGTATATGCGTTTGGGGTGAGAGGATGTTTGCCTGTTTGTTTGTTTGTTTGTGCAACCCAATGTCGCCAAAACTACTAGTTCGATTTTGATGCGGTTTTCAGTGATGGGTTTGGGTTTGATTGGTGCATGTTCTTAGATAGGTGTTACGGTGACAACTCACCAGTAAACATTTGTTTGTGCAAACCATAACTACTAGTCCGATTTTGATGCGGTTTTCAGTAGTGGGTTTGCTTCTGATTAGTGAGGGTTCTTAAATAGGTGTTACGATAGTAACTCACTAGGGTGCGCTGCAGTAATATATTTTATATTAGATTCTACATATTAAGAAACTCGATAAGTAAGTTTTTCTGTACAGAGTATCATTTTACTTATTACCGTCATTTTTACTTATTACTCATTATTTTCATTCTACGTAATGATATCGAGTTGAATTACAACAAAGCCCCGGGCAAAGTTTAGTTGTAAATACTTACATTTTATTACTATTAAATAAACTATATTGATATGTAGTACAATGTACATAATACGTATGCTCTCTAAAAAGTTTGAAATAAAAAAGTAAAATTAAAAATTTTGAAAAAACCCACGGGGTCAATCCATATGAAGTGATCCGATGAGGGTCGCTTGACCATTTTTAATTTTTATAATTTTTTGATATATTATTTAATAATGCATTAGCAGTTCAAAACAGATTTTTAAAGTTTTCTATCTGGGTCCATTTCTGAGTGGCGGCCATTTTTTTTGGTTCACTTCATATGGATTGACCCCACGTCGTTTAAAAACGTAATTGAAAAAGGATAAAATAATTTAAAAACCCCCGACTTAAAGAATTTAAACCCAAGAATATCCGTCGGGGGCTGCCATCACTATTTTAAATTTCAACATAAATGAAAATGAATATTGTAATATATAAAATATCCCCAATTATTCACGTTACCGTTAAAACCGCAAACTAGTTCATTTAATGGCAGCCCTGGACGGATATTCTTGGGTTTAAATTCTTTAAGTCGGGGGTTTTTAAATTATTTTATTCTTTTTCAATTACGTTTAACCGTCGTGGGTTCTTTCAAAATTTTTAATTTTGCTTTTTATATAGATAGATTGAAAAAAAGGCAAATAGAATATATTATTATATATTTATTTTCGAGTAACAGTTAATTTCTTTATGGAGTGTGGTATGCTTGAAAACATTTTTTGTGGACAGGAACATTGCATTTCGTACATTTGGAAGAAGTGGTTGAAGTTCATTGTTTACATCGTTGGCGCTCATCTTTTCCATGCTTATTTTTTCCCATCAAAACAATCAAATGATCGACACGATCAAAACGATTAGCATTTGCTGCAGTTTTCTTTGATATTTTACCAACAGCTGTAGGACCACGCTCATTTATTTTCGTCGATTGCATCATACATTGAGTAGCAAATGCTTTGAAATCTAACTGAGACATTATGTTTTTTTTTCAAAGCGACGACATACACAATGCAATTTCCAAACATTCACAATTGCCGCATCGATCATATTGGTAATAAGAGGCCAATACCATTTTTTTCCTCGTACATTAATTCTGTAATTATTCATCGCGTTATCAAACAAATCAACACCACCCATAGTACGATTATATGAGTATATTGTATTTGGTTGATTAATTTGCACATGCTTCTTCAATTTACGATCAAATCTTTTTATACTGTGGTATGGCAAATGACTTAAATAATTCGATAAAACTGTTACAATTGAATTGTCGTTCCAACGAACAGCAACCACTTCATTAGTTCTATCGAAAAGATATTCAGTTTTTTCCTCGTGCAGTTTTTTTGAATGCTTTCGTATCAATGAATGGTGGTTTACCAGCCCGATTTATACGTACAGTACCATTTGCAAAATATCCAAGATGAGATAAACGGCACATCAATTTATGTGAAGTGAAAAAATTGTCAAACGTCACTGTATGTTGATTTTTTGTTTCAATGTTTGATAACAAACGAAGAACCACATTTTCGCCTAAGCCAAACTGCGGTTCTCTATGCTCAGAGGCTCCAGCATATGGTATACATTGAAATAAATACCCGTCGGCCGAACAAAGGTTCCAATATTTGAAACCGAATCGAATTGGCTTTCCTTTTAAAAACATTTTGCATGAGTGGTGACCAAAGTAAGCAATCATCTGTTCATCAATTGATAAATTGTGGGCAAATAGGCCGAACTGCATAAATTTTTTGTTCATCAAATTATTCAATGGTGAAACTTTCGCAAATTTGTCAGTTTTATCCAGTTTATTATTATCACAAACCTAAAAATAACAACAATGTTCAACGAAATGATATTCAAAGCATGAAGAGAATACATACATGAAAATAGCGTTTGATTGTCCAGAAACGATCACGTGTCATGATGTCTTTTACTAATTTCTGTCCAAACATCGGATTATCAGACCAATAGCCTTTTATAGTTGGTAGTGGATGAATACCAGTAAATAGTAAAATACCCATAAATTGTCGGATTTCATCACAATTTATGGAGAATTTTGGATCATTACAAACAATGTGTGCATAATTGTTTGTGCAGTTTGTTATAAATTCTATAACATCATCATCAAAGAACAATTCAAATAATAGTATTGGATTCAATTGACCTATCCAATTCAATGGTAACACAAAATGAATGAAAAATGCAATGAATGAAATTCAATTACAATTACCAACAGCTTCATAAAGTGCTTCCGCTTTTTCCAATGATTAATCAACTGGTGTTTTGGAAAACTCATAATTTCGTTTGTTCCATTTCGGTTGAGTATATTCAAATGTTGATCGAAATTCACTGACATTCGATGAAGTAGATGGTTGAACTGGAACTTCAACTTCTTCGTATGCCACTTCATCACGTGGTTCGCATTGAAGTTCAACTTCACCAGCAATTTCAGTTGGAAATTGGTCGTCAAATCGGTGAGCACGTGCATCATCAATATCTTCAATATCACTCACATCATCTACTGCAGGTGGTAGTACAACAACATCAACACTTATTGCATTTCTAACTTTTTTTGGTGCTTCATCTTCTTCATCTGATGATTGATTCATAACCTCTTCAAGCTCTTTCACACTAAAATATTTCTTGCGATATATTTTCCCACCGACAGCAATTGAAAAATTAAAAACAAGAACAAGTGAACACAGTGAACGCAAAATGTCAGATTTTGTATTCCGTTAAGTCCTAATGTTGCGTTTTCGCAACGCCTACTTTTGCTCTCTCCTGCAAAATCTGGGAACTATACCAGTGGTATGAAGTATGTTTATGTGTTCAATTTGAAGGTTTGTCAAATTGAATCCAAAAGGATTTTTTCAAAATTTCAATTTTTATTATAATTTTTGCGAGTTTGAAAAAAAATCAAAAAAAAATCGAAAATTCTTAATTTTCCAGAACCAAAAAACATATGATTCCATCATTTGCCAGATCTGAGGAAAAACAGGTCCATTAGACTTTCCCTTGAAATCCAAGAATAAACCATAACAACAACAAAAACATTGTACCGTGTTGGCCGCTAGATCACAGAAACTAGACTGTTGCGTTTTCGCAACGTTAGGACGAAATGGGTTAAGGGAAATTTACGACATTTTGGAAGAGACCGAACTTTTTCTTGCACTTTTAATGTTGCAGGAGGCTCACGATTTGTTGGAATTGATGAGCGATCGGGCATTTTGGGTGCGCGATTTATTTGCAAACCGGGAAACACATGGATATTTTATTGTAAATTATCCCGTGTTAACAAATAAGGATCCCCAACAATTGCACCAAGCAATTAGAATGGACAAGGATCAGTATAATGCTTTGTTTTCCTTTCTGGAGGAGGGATTAACAAAGCATTCCTTAAGACCAGCTATATCGGCTAATCAGCGGTTATTCTTGGCATTAGTGTAAGTTACAAAATATACTTAAATTTGGCACAAACATTAATAATTTTTTTTTAGTTATTTGGCGCACGGGGATACTAGACAATTACTGTCGACTAGCTTCAAAATGGCTAAAAATCCCGTCAGGAGAATAGTGATCGAGACATGCCAATTAATTTGGGATGTCTTGAATCAGCTATACATGGCATTGCCTAACTCAAGTGAATGGGATGAAATAGTGGATGGCTTCTTAAGCAACTGCGGTTTGCCAAATTGTATAGGAGCTATAGACGGGAAACATGTGGCAATAATCTGTCCACTGAATTCCGGATCTATGGATTTTAATTACAATTCGGAATTCAGCATTGTGCTAATGGGAGTCTGTGACTCCAATTACACATTTATATATGTGAATATTGGAGCATACGCCTCCAAAAGTAATGGTGGAATATTCGCCAATACATTACTAGCACAATGCTTAGCTAGTGGACAGATTAATATTACACCCCCAAGGCCATTACCAGGGCAAAATACACCGGTGCCCTATTATTTTGTGGGAGACGCTGCCTTCCCATTAAAATTTTATTTAATGAAGCCATTTCCGGGAAGGGGGCTACCGGAAGACAAAAAAAAATATAATAAGACTTTGTCAAAGGCTCGAGGAAGAATTGAAAATATCTTTGGTGTAAGTTGTGTATTTTTAATAATATTTTGACAAATATTTATAAATTCATTTACAGATTATGGCAGCAAGGTGGAGGATTCTAATGAAACCAGTACATATGTCACCAGAATCAGCCGATCATGTTATGAGGGCATGCACAGTTTTGCATAACTTCTGCATGCTGAACAACATGAACTCCACTAGTCCAATAAATTTGGCGGGCCTTCTTGTAGGTAAGTTTAACTGTTGTTTTAAATATATATTAATTTAAAAGTTCTTTAAGATTATTCCACGGAGGAAGATGAAGATGGAATAGAAGATGAGAGTGCTCCAGCTGCAGCATTTTCCATTAGAAATACTTTATGTAATTATATCAATAATGTTAGTTTATAATTTTCGTTTTAGTTTAGTTAAGTTTAGTTGCTATAATATATGTATTATTGGTAGGGATTTATTTTTATTGTTTAAAAAGGAATTTTTATATAACGAATAGTATTAATGTACCTATGTCTTAATTTTTAATTTACAAATAAAAATCAAATTATTTCTTATTAAAATAAACATACATATTTTCAAAATCAATTATCAAAAACTTTTCAACATTTCCGGAGAAAGTAAGTTAACGAAATCAAAATTAAATTTCTTCGATGAAATTGCTTCTCCTCATTCATTTTCGACCACTGTACAATATTCACGTGTGCGGGCGCAACTTGCTTCGCGCATGGTTGCTGTTTATTTTCTGGAAGTGTGCTGCATTTTGCGTAACTGTGTTTTGTGACCAAATTAATTGTCACTGACTGCACTTGAGCTTGGGTCGAATTGCAGCGCAATGTGCTTGCGATTATATATTTCTTTTTGGGTCAGTGCAGCTGAGTAATTTAATGGGCAGGCAGGCACTTGACTTATTTTTGGTGATATGCTTTTACACCTTTCCCCTTTTGGGAAAAAAAAATTTGTTTTGTTTTGTTTGCAAAATAATTTGTTTTTTTTTACATCTTTGCTTTGTACCTTACGCTTACCTATTTTCGCCTTATATATAGGCAATTTTACCAAAAAATGTGTCCAAATTGCATTATGTTTTAGAAGTTCTATACAAAAAAAAAAAAAAAATATATATAAAATAAGACATTGTTAAAACATGAAAATTTTTCAAAAATGAAAAGTATTTTGGAATGAAAGAAATGAATTGCAAGCAAAAGTAGTTAATGGGTAATTAATGTATTTTTATTGGACTTGGAAGGTGAAATGATTTTATTTAAAAATCCAACGTTAATGCCATATAATATTAATATAATATACTAATAAAAGTTAAGTGGACCATGAATCTCGCAAAGTTCGACACAAAGATTTAGAGGGCTATGAATCTAACTATAAGTTAGTTGGGATGATGGAAGATTTGATTTAATCTTGGTACTTTTATATCATATCAAAATAGTTTAACCGACACGGTCGAATTTCGACGGGGCGACCACTAGTTTTAATAAATGGAGGCAAAGGCTTAACCAAAACTCATGGTACTTATATTCTGCCTCACAACCCCAAAGAAGTTGTAAACAACATTCGTCGAATTATCAAAGGCAAGAAGCCTAAGCCAATGATTCCATGGTTCAGGAATTTCAAGGGAAAAATTGAGAGACCAAAAATATCAAAACAGTTTTTCGTTAGTCTGCCAAATTGAAATAACAGAAATCACAATCTACTTTTAAGTTAAAAACTTTAAACAAGACGTATTGAAATTGAAAGACATGTTTAACGAAAAAGAAATAACAAACGTGGATGAGAAGTATACAAATAATACGTTCAGTTTTCTAATAACTATTCCGCCTGGAAAGTTGGTGTCAGTGAAAAATCGTTTAGATACGAAATTGAAGAGCCGAGTGTGCTGCAGAACAATGTACGCGTTAGATAATAATAACTGTGTTAAAAAATACGAAAATTCAAGTCAAATACTGGCCGATTATTTCAATGCATGCTTAAAGTTCTACGAAGAACTAGCACAGGAAAGCGGAGAAAATCCTGACGATATGTGGGAGAATGATTTGAATAAATTTCAAGAAAAATGCGAAAAACCTTTCCAGATGAAAACTGTTCAAATCAGTTAGAGTGCGTGTCTGACCACCCGGAGGTAGAGTCTAATTATGATTACAGACTCTGGAATCCGGAAGTAGAATCTATGTTTGCAGCACATCGGGAGGCAGAGTCTACGTGTGCTGCACACATGGAAACAGAGTCTACATTTGCTGCACATCAGGAGGCAGAGTCTATCGAGAAAACACAAAAATGAGCGTTGCTGAAATATGAGCGAAAAACGAGCGTTGAAACAACAAATATTAGAAAGAGAAAGCAAATCAAATAATTTTCTCAAATAATGATTCATTTCTGATTCTTTTAATAATCATTTTATGCACTCATCATATGCGAGCGTATACTGAGCGTTGAGCAAAAAAAAAAACCTGAAGCAAGAAAACCATGTCTATTATGTACTTAGCAGAAAGGCTCATTTATAACTCCAAAAAGAGTCATTTTCATGAACGATTTTAAAATTTCCGTTATTCAGGCTACTGCAATTGGGAGAGCGTCTTACGCGTGCCGATTTCATTCGCAAATCGCATTTTGATTTGGATAGAGTGAAATTTCAGTAAAGTGATAATTTAAGGTTCTGTGCTATTGTCAGTAATTTCAATTGTGTTTCCTGCAAGGGTTTCTGCACAAATAAAGGTAAGTACTATGTTGATGACTGAATGTAATTTGCATGCAAACTCAACAAGTTTTTGACAGATTAAAAATTTAAATTGCTAATTGAATATCAAGAATGAAACGCCGAAACGGTGACTGCGTTTGAATTCATTTTTAGGGTTCTGTACCCAAAGGGTAAAAACGGGACCCTATTACTTAGGCTTCGCTGTCTGTCCGTTCGTCTGTCTGTCACCAGGCTGTATATCAAGAACCGCGATAGCTAGACAGTTGAAATTTTCACAAATTATGTATTTCTTTTGCCGCTATAACAACAAATACTAAAAACAAAATAAAATAAATATTTAAGGGAGGCTCCCATACAACAAACGCGATTTTTTTGCCCTTTTTTGCTCGATATCCATAATGGCAACAGGTAGGCACTCCCAACAAGTTGGGAATTTTATGATGCAATGGATGTCATAATAGCATCGAAACACATCATAAGTCCCCCCGTCCTCGTTTCGTCAACTGAAGCGAGTACATCCGTTGCAGCATCTTCGTCTGCGCCTGATGGGGTGGTTCCCATCCCATCTGCTCACGAGTACTTTGCTGGAGATTACACTCTTGGAAACAGTAGCCGCGCGGGTAAACGAAAGGGGAGTACATCAAAGCAAGAGGACATGTTGCAACAATAATAAAACAAAATGAAAAAATGTTAAAATATATTAAAAAAGACTTGGAGCAGGAGGTTGTTTGTTTAACAGACTCAGAATCCGAATAAATGTGTTTTTGAGAACAAGAGTGTTCAATATAGTTTTCTTCAGTATTCTTGCTCCTCATTCAGTTCTTCACACAAATTATTTCCGAGGCACTGGCATGAACTTCAGCGGAGTTACTAGTAATGTCATCGTCGTCGTCTTCACTTCATCATTTTCGGGGATAAAAATATCGTTCTCCATAATGCAGACATTATGGAGAGCACAACAAGCACTGATGGCTTTGACGGAATTTCGTAATTTAAGCTACGAATATCGAAAAATGTACCGCTATCGCATTTTTACCATACCGAATGTGTTTTCTATAACAGTTCTGGCCATGCTGTTATGATGATTACATTTTTTTTTGTTCCCTTGTTAAGGGTCGATGTGGACATTCCTTATATGGGACTAGCATATTTATATACAAGATATCCTTCGGTTACAGCATTTCCCAAAGTCGATCCTTCTAGTAAGGATATCTCGTAAACGGTATGGTTTAGAAATGTTTTATTTTTTTCCCGCGATCAGCGCCGCAAAGTCATTCGGAAATCATCAACAAAGTGAATTTCCGCAGTTATTGATATCGTTCCTAAATAGCCAATCACAGGCGAAATTCAACACTTAGAACCGATATAACTTTTTTCCTCCATCGAATTGAAATGAGCCATCATATTAACTATTGGAGTACATTATAAGAGCTATCGAATAACATATGTTTCGTCCTTGGTGGAAATTTGGACCAGTCCTCATACAATAATGCCCATTGTCCTTTGTTTCCAAATCTTCATTGAGATTAAAAAGTGACAAATATACAAATGACAATTTGTCACAAATATTTCATCTCCACCCAGAGGCAGATATAGGTTCTTTCTGTAACACGTGTGCAACAGATATACGATGTTTCAAAGTTCCTCGTTTAACGAGAGCAAATGGGTTGATATTTCCGGAAATACCTGATGTGTTGAAAAATCTTACTCCTCTCGAGGAACGCCTAGTATATGCTCGACAGATTTTCATAAAAATTGTTAAAAGGGGAACTGGCTTAGGATATCAGCACGGCCTTGAAGGAAATGTTATAAATGTACCTGTGGAAGTAAACACTATGGTTACTTCATTACCTAGGTCAGTATCAGATACGCATGTTATAACAGTAGAACTGAAACGCAAAATGTGCTACAAACACGGACGCAAGGAGCGTATTAGACCTAAAAAAGTATGCGAAGCTGCTCAGTATTAGGTTCAATGAAATCTTTATAAAGATCTAAACATTAATGAAGTGTGTGTACGTGTCATGAGCTGAATAATGAAAATGATAATAATAATTAAGACGAAACCCTAATTAGATCAGGATATCACTTTGATAATTGCACCAGGTGAAGGAAAACGGCAGCTATCTCTAATTTTCGACGAACATATGGAAGAATTGTGTTCTGTAAAGATTCATTGTGATCAAAAAAGAGAGTTTAAGATAAAATGAAGCCACATGGATATTACAAAATCCGAAATATCCCGAGAAGATCGTCGTGCTGTTCGTCCTGACTATCTGTTTACTGCTTTAAAAAAACAGCAAACTATCAGAGTGCAGAATAGTACTGCGATGTGTCTTCGAAAGAAAAATCGAAATGGTGAACTTATTTTGGTTTAGAGTATGCTGGATTCTGCATACGTCGATAGTTTGGTTGAAGTAGATGACGGATATAGAGTTTTAAGAGGAATAAAAAATTCGCCTGCTTAGTGGGAAGCAGTTAAAAAAGAATTACTTTGGTGTTCCTACACTTTTTTTGACTCTTTCGGCGGCAGAAACTGTTGTGATCCCACCTTTAAGTGGTGAACTGTGGTAGAATAAGTGACAGTAGTCTAAGATGGCGTGGAGAGTAGGAAAAATGTAATCTAGTGTAATCAAGTACATGTGTTTTCTTTGCGCCCCAAATACCCGACCGTCTTGCAGATACAACAAGGAACAAAGTGGCCTGAACTAATTAAATTGTTAAAAAAGACTGTAGATGGCGATGAAATAACTAAAGAGCAAGTAGAACAGTTGTCTTATGTTGAAAAAGCTCGCCTTATCCAACGCGATCCCTATATTTGCGCTACGTATTTTTAAACTCGACTGCAAGTTTTAAGAAAAGCATGGTTATGTACGTCAGGTCCATTCGGTACATTTAAAATAGAACATTTTTACTACAGAATAGAATTTCAGTATCGTGGTTCTCCACATGCCCACATAATTTTGTGGTTAAAAGGTTCCGCTGGTTCCGCAAATTGTTAACTTTATCGATAATATCATAACTTGTAGCGATAGACATTGAGACTTCACTTATCGAATTACAGCGCCATAAGCATACACATACCTGTCATCCAAAGCCGGGAAGACCATGCAGATTTGGTATACCATTCTACCCATGTGACAGCACAATAGTTTTAACAGAACTGAATAAAGATGAACCTCCATATAAAAATAGGAAAAAACTGGCAAGTGAACTCAGAGAAAAACTTAACAATATCCCTGAAGATATAACAACTTTTGAAATCTTTTTTGCAATATGTTGGACTTACCAGAAAACAGTACATTCTTACCATTAGAGCTTATATTTCTAGACCTACAATTATATTAAAGCGAAAGCCTAAAGATATTTATATAAATCCTTACTCAAAAAAAATTCTACAACTCCATCGCGCCAATATGGATATTCAATACATTTTAGACCCGTTTGCTTGTTCGTTATATATGTAGTATATACATAGTTAACTATATCAACAAAGCTGATAGAGGAATGTCAAAACTTCTTAGAGATGCAGTCAAAGAGACAAGAAAAGGGAATAAAGCAGTTCGAGAATCTTTGCGAGCCATATCAAATGTGTTTCTCAATGCTTCCGAAATATCAGCACAAGAAGCTGTATATTATTTGATAAGTCTTCCTTTATCACGGGCCAGTGAAAGTGAAGTGTTCATTAATACAAACATTCCAGAAAAACGAGTTCAAATTTTGAAAAGTACACGAGAATTACAAAATATGGATCCTAAATCTAGTGATATATTTATATCTAATCTGATAGATCACTACGTCAATCGTCCACGTACTGAAGAATTTGATAACATGACGCTTGCTTATTTTGCTGTATTTTACATGTTTTCTAAGAAAGGTAATAAGAGGGGTAGGGGTCAATTCGGTAGAACATCTTTAGAGGGTTAAAGTAATAAAAATGAGAACTGTGAAACGATATTATCGGGAAATTATGGAAATGAAGAAATAGTGGGTAATTGGGTACCTTTGTTAAACAATGACGGTTACATAAGGCGTAGACAGAAGCCCCGAATAATCCGGTTTTGCCGTTTCAGTCGAACCACAGATTCGGATCAGTTTTATAGAGAACAACTAATGTTGTATCTACCTTGGAGAAATGAAGAAGAAGAACTTTTGAATCATTCGATTAATTTAGTGGCCACGTTCAATTTAGCAGGTGACACAATACGGTCAAATAGTATCGCATTTAATCAACTCGGAGGTGCTGAAGAGTTTCAAGCCCTTCTAGATGCTATAAGGAAAGCTGAGGTATAAAATTAAGAAAGTGAAGAGGTGGTGGCTCTGGGTCGTGGAAACAGAAGGGCTCTAGAGGGATATGAGTACGAAGACCAAATTGCAGATGATATTTTACCTGGGGGAAATGCTGGACCAAACCAAGGTGAACTAGCTACATTTGTTGCACCTCTCCTTATACCTGAGGAAGCGTACTTAGAACTAACTCGCAAATTAAATGTAGATCAACGCGACTTTTTGATTGACGTCTTACAGTACTTTAATAATAATCATGATCCTGAATGGAAGCCACTTTATTCATTTTTAAGTGGTGGAGCAGGAGTAGGAAAAAGCTTACTTATAACCTCCTTATTTCAATGTTTGACAAGAGTTTTTAATTCATCTCCTGGGTCGAACCCTGATGATATCAAAATACCAACAGGATTGTACCAACAGGAAAGGCTGCATTCGGCATTGGTGGGCAAACGTTACATAGTGCGTTTTCTTTACCTATAAATCAAGTTGGTCACACAATGCCGGAATTGTCAGCTTCGACATCAAACACACTCGCATGCAAATTAGCGTATTTGAAACTAATCATAATTGATGAAATATCTATTCAAACTACTTAACCAAATCAACCGCCGTTTACAGCAATTATTTCAAACAACTTCTCTATTTGGAGGTATATCAATTATCGCTGTTGGTGATATGCGTCAATTACCTCCAGTCGGAGATAACTGGATTTTTCAAAATTTAACTGGTAAAACCATTGTATCACTAGCAGGCCCGTCTTTGTGGAGTTTGTTTAAATTATTTGAGTTAAAAATTATAATGCGGCAAAGAGACGACTTAAAGTTTGCAACTGCATTAAACAATCTAGGTTCTGCGAGCATGACGTCCGCAGACCTGGACATATTGAGTGAGAGATGTTTCAAAATCAACGAGCTACCTGCACACGCCAGAGGTGCTGTGCATTTATTTAGCAGTAATGTTTTAGTTGATGCGCATAATGAAAGAGTTTTAAATGGAATGATCACTGAAGGCACCGTCGTTGATGCCTTGGATGAAGTTTTTGGAGAGCCAAATCAATCAGCTAAAAATCGCGCCTTGAAATCAATTTTATCTTTGCCTACCGCTCAAACCTACGGATTACATAAACAATGGAATCTAAAAATATCAGCTAGGTATATGAAAACTGTAAACGTGGATACAGAGGATGGCCTGGTAAACGGAACTACTGGCAGATTGAGAGCCATTGACTACGGTATTAATAAAACAATGGGAGAAAGAAGACCACTAAGACTTTGGTTAAAACTGGATGACATAAAAGCAGGTCAAAATAAAAGGAGAAATTTTCAGAGGAGGCTACAGAATATCTGGACTCCTTTAGAATGTGTTTCTTACATTATCAAAAAGTGGAAAGCGTCGAATCTACTGTGATAAACAAATCAGTACAAACGTAAATAAACAAACTAGGTCAAGAACACCTCTGCTTAACAAAGCACATTTCATTTAGCTTGATCGGGTGCATTGACACTTTTAGAAATTTCACAAAAATGCAAGCATGCAGTTCCAGGGTAAACTTTTACTCAATGGAACTTCGCGCACAAGCGATTAAGGAAATATGTTCGGGAATGTATTAAGCAGAGGTATTGATTGAACCATTGACACCCTTATGTAGATGTAAGTATAATTTTGTATAAATAGGCTAAGCAATTATCACAGACAATATTGTCTGTGCAATTATGAATAAAACAGGATTTAGAGTTTGTCACTTTTTAAAGAAACATTTAGGAGCTAGCGCTCCACTCAACCCCATTTTTCTTAACCGGAGTCAAAGCTGAAAAGCTGCTCCACTGGAGTCAAAGCCTTGTGGCTGCTCCGACCCAATTCCCAATAAAGGAGTTAAAGCCTTGTGGCTGCTCCATTCCAGTTACCCAAGCTCCAGTGTGAGTAAAAGCCTTGTGGCTGCTCTGCTGCGAAGCTCATCTTCAAGGTTGCACCACGGGTGCACTACACTACAAATCCGCCGAACACAGTTCCCTTTAGTTCCAGCTGAGACGATACCAGTTCACAAGAGCCAAGGAGTTACGATGGATAAAGTTGTGGTCCATTTAAGTTCTCACTTTAAAAGATCAATGCTTGTTCTAGACCTAGAACTTCAAAAGGATGGTTTATAATCTCTGTAAGTGGTATAGGATTCCCTAGTCCTTCTCTCCCAACGGACACAAGTCCAGTCGCTATAGAAATGCGTCGTTTACGTCAAAACTCGTTAGTGCCTGTTTTTAGACATCTTCGCATAGAAAGCCACTCAACTATATTCAAATTGTATATCACAACGTACACTAGCTCCATACCAGCTGACCTAGGTGGTATTGGCGTAGTATTGAAATGAGGTCAATCGACGTAGTATGAGGAGATCTGAAGAATTTACTTTCATCAGGGCCAACTTGAAGTAGCGGGAAAATAGAGTATTGTGATTTGACATATTTTGACATTGACATTTCCATTTATATGATAGGAGAAATTGGTTAGTTGTTTGACGGGATTTGGTTGGTAAGTTTTACTAAAAGAATAGTTATTATTTATATTTGCAAAACTAACTGATATTTTATTGTAGAAAATGTCTAAGCGAAAAATACTAAGCCAAGACGAAACGATATTTGGAAAAACTACGCTCTTCAATTGAGGATCGCAAGAAAAAACCAACACGTAATAGAAGAAATGAAAGATGAATTGAGGAGCAACTTTAGGATAATTTTGACCTGTCTGGAGATTAGAACCCGGATAAATAACTTGACAAAAAAATACAGGTACCTAATAGCAAACTACATTGTTTTAGTTAATTTTTTCTTAAACATAGATTTTTTTTTCGTTATCTAGACAAGAGGTCAATCAAATTGGACCATCGGGAGGTGCCCCGTCCAACTGGGAGCACTATAACACAATAAAGGAGTTTTTGGGAAGTTATAAGAGCAACCAGATCGTTAATTTGTTGGAAGAGTCAATATCGTCGGGTAAGCACTCAAACAATATTTTTTTATACATACATTTTGCTTAAATTTTTCATTTTCAAATTCTAGATACAAATTCGTCAATGACATTGTCGCCAGCGCTGCTGTCTGCACACCCAGATGGACCAAGTCCATCCAGTTGGCCGCGAGGCGCGGGGATAATTAACTTCTTTTTTTTTATAACAATAGAATAATAATGTAAAATTGGGTTTAATAAAAAATTTTCTGTTTTATACTGCAGACCACACAATAGGTCTGTTCGCGTACTCTCAGGAATTATAATGCATTGTAATGCATTTGCAGGAAGTCGTTCGCGTACTCACTTTTCCCTAAAAATTTTGCTTACGTCACAGCTTCCCCTCTTAAGGAACTTGCAGGCAGTATTTCTGCCTTCGTTATCCTCATTTTGCAGAAGAAGAAACTTTCACACTTCGATTTGAAGTGACAGTTGAGTTCAGTTGTTTGGTGTGAAATTTAAATTGAAATGGCGGTAAATATAACCATTCAATGCTCTCCGAAGAGTACGCAAAAATTGCGAGAAAGTAATTTTATATATTGTATACATAAACTTTTATTAAATATGTGGGAGTAAGGCTACAGTTATCCAGCAGGCTCCTCACTTCATCTGGGTTGAGCCTAGATCAGTTTCTCGCTGAAGTACTCTGGAGCTGTACGCTGTTTTTCGCCCGAGCCGAATTGTAATTTGATATTGTTGATAGAGTGACAGTTTTTCTTCGCTGAAGGACTTAGCCGAGCTTGTTCCTTTTTGTTAATAATTCTCGCCGAATTAAAAGTCTTGCTGTTAGCCGTTGTGAATTAATTTTAATCTATAAGTGAATTCAATCCTAAATTAATCTATCAGTGAATTAAATCCTGAATTAATTTAAACGAATTAAACTCTAAATTAAGTTAAACGAAAACTTGAATTAATCTTCTATTTAAGTGGAATAAATTAAAAACAAAACATAAAATAAAGTGTGATTTAATCCAACCCAAATCCCATAAATGGTGTCAGAAGTGGCCGCTTAAATATGAACCAAATTAATTCGTAACTAGAAGTGCAACGCTGTTAACATTTTCTGGTCCGGTGCAGGTTACAGTAAGTAGCGGAGCAAAACGGTGAGTCTTCACAATTTTACAAATTAGTTCTGAAAACTTTTCGTCGATGACCGCGTATGGATGAATTGAGATTTTTTACAATACCTCAACTGCTGAAAGAACTTAAACAAAGGAGATTGCCTCAAAATTATCGCCTTAAAGAAGAGCTAGTACAAAGGTCACGCACTGTGATTGAAAGTGAAAATATTTTAGGGAGTGAGGCAGAAAAGAAAGCTGAGGAGGACAAATTTACAGACGTTTACGACCTAAGTATTTTAGAACAAACCGATTTCAAAGGCTTCGATTCAGACAGTATTAACGGTAGTATCTCAAGTGAAACATCGACAATGACGAATGTGTCAAAATATACACCAAACAACAATTTCGTTTTCAAAGATATTGAAGAATCGCTCGATAGATTTAGCGGCGAGTCCGGCAAAATATTTTCTGTATGGGTCAAAGAATTCGAGGAAATTTCGCAAATGTGCGACTGGACTGATATTCAAACGTTTATATTTTCGAAAGGGTTTTCGACTATTTCTGCTTCTTTTTCTCGAAATAATTTAACTTTACCGTTTTCTATTACGACTTTCGCAAAATTTAAAATATCCTTTCCGATAAGCATTTCTTCAGGTAACCATGCATCTGGCACTATGTGTACGCGACACGAGTAATTGAAATTGTCGATGGTAAAATAAACAAAGGATGAGCCTAATGTCTTGCATAAGTTTGCTCCAAAACCCGACAGCGGTATACTGGGCCCATCGTAATTAAATAATTTCTTAATTGAATCGAAAATTGAGATTCGCATCAGTGTTACATCCCTTCCGGTATCTACCAGGGCATTCACTTTCTTATTACCGATATTTACCAGAACACTCATATCAAGAAATGAAACTAAATTGACTTTGTTGCGCGGCTCAACATGCTTCTCGTTTTTCCGCTCGGGACAATCAGAAGACATATGTCCGAAAATTTTGCAATTAAAACATTTTGCCTCTTTTGTTTTATTTGGGCACAACCCTGTTAGATGAAATTGAGAGCCACAATTAAAACGTCTTTTATTAAAAGATTGAGGCCCTTTACTCGCAGCACCTGGAATGTCATTTGGTTTCGAGAACTTTTTTACACCTTGTTGAGTTTTAATAATTTGATACGTTTAAATTTTTTCCTTAAGTTCATCTCGAGTTTTTGCTTCGTACAAAATAGTTTTATTAATAAATTCGTCCGGAATTCCTGCAATAATATAAGCAATTAGAGATTGCTCATCTAATTTTCCTCTGCTTGCTAACTGTTTCTTTGAGTAAATATATTCAAGATAAGTTTCATTATATGTCTTTTTACTATTTTCTAATGCTTTATGTACGTCCAGGCTGGACGGCGCACTAGCAAATTCTTTTTTCAACAATTCTTTTAATTTATCCCAATTTGAGATACCGCTTGCTGCTTGCACTGCCAACTTTACTGCCCCGCTCAATAACCGCCTCGCATAGAGGTAGAGCTGATTAAAGAAGACGAACCTGAATGTGTTAAAGAGCTGAAGAATAACAAATTCTATGAAGAAGTCCGACGTTTGGTCAAAGCATATCAACCTATCAAGCCTGAGCAGTCTCGCATCCAGATGAAAATTCTTTTAGATAACGAAATTCCTATATATCAAAAGGCGCGCAGACTTGCACCTAAACAAAGAGAGGTAGTAAAGGATCAAGTCAATCAATGGCTGAAAGATGGTATTATTCGAGAAAGCTGTTCTGATTTTGCTAGCGCAGTAGTACTTGCAAAGAAAAAAGACGGAACCTATAGATTATGTGTCGACTACAGAAAGCTAAATACGAAAGTTATGAAGGATAGATTTCCGCTGTCAAACATGGAGGATATAATCCAAAACTTATACAATGCAAAGGTTTTTACAACTCTTGATTTAAAAAATGGATTCTTTCATGTCGACATAGAAGAAAAAAGTCGTAAATACACATCATTCATTACACCCGATGGACAATTTGAATTTTTAAAAGTTCCCTTTGGTTTATGTAATTCACCTGCTGTGTTCCAAAGGTACATCAACGCTGTTTTCAAAACTCTATTTCAGAGGGAGAATATTTTAGTTTACGTAGACGATGTTATTATTCCTGCTGAAGACGATTTGGATTGTATAGAAAAATTAAAGTTGGTTTTGAAGCTTGCTGAAAAAAATGGTCTGATAATAAAATGGGAAAAATGTAAATTTCTTCAAAAGAGAGTTGAATTCCTAGGTCATGTGATTGAGGCTGGAAGCATACAACCTACAACTGAAAAAACAAAAGCAGTAACAGGATTTCCTACTCCGAAGAATTTGAAGGAAGTTCAAAGCTTTTTAGGATTAACAGGATTTTTCAGGAAATTTATAGCCAATTACGCCTTAATAGCTAAACAACTGACTAATCTATTGCGGAAAAACACCTTTTTCAAATTCGGAGCCGATGAATTAGACGCATTCCATAAACTAAAAGAGATTCTTTGCAAAGCTCCAGTTTTAAAACTATTTAACCCAGAACTCGAAACTCAATTGCATACTGACGCAAGTAAGGAAGGTTATGGAGCCGTTTTACTTCAAAACCACAGTGAAGACGATAAATTCCATCCAATTTTGTACCTCAGTTTTAAGACAACGCCGCCTGAGAGAAATTATTCAAGTTATGAACTCGAGATCCTTGCTATAATAAAATCGCTGAAAAAACTAAGAACATACTTGCTCGGACTTAAATTCGAAATTTACACTGATTGTAAAGCTTTCGAACTCACGATGAAGAGAAAAGAATTATGTAGCCGCATAGCGAGATGGGCACTGCTGCTGGAAGAATTTAAGTGCGATGTACGTCACCGCTCTGGAACCAGGATGAAGCATGTAGATTGTAGATGCACTAAGCCGCCATCCCTCTGTTATGCCAATTGAAGATGGGCTACTCCCAAGAATACGACAAGCCCAGTCAGAAGACGAATACTGCCGCATTCTCGCTTCAACTTTAAGAGGCAAATTTACCCAGAACAGAAATCGTTTTCTTAGCATGGACAATTTACCGCAGTAGTGGAGACACTTTGCAAATAAGACAAAACAAAGAAGAAAATTCGGGCATCGCGAGTTGTTATTCCAGCAGATCAGCGCATGCGTGTTTAGAGAGACGTCACAGAGCTGCTTTCATTCAATGGCAATGGATCGATATTCGTCTTTACAAACACATATTTTGCTACGCTTGCTATTGAAGCCGAAATTTTGCTTGTCTTCTGGGGTGATCTTTTTTATTATTCCTTTGTAAGCGAGGATGGAAGGCACTTTTGCGGGGTGTGCAGTGTGCACTACGGTCATGCAGATGCCGAATTGATGTTCTTTCTGATTATTTTGCGCCAAAAAATGAATTTCTTTTATGCGGCACATTTTTTTTTTTCATTTTATATTCTGATTTGATTTTCTGACCAGACAGCCGTCGCTGGTTTATTTTCTCTTTTATATATTCTGGTCAACATTTTCTTATGAAAAAGCAAGTTGTGTTCGTTCTTCCGGGCTTGACAATTTTATTTGAATTTCTTTTTCTTTTCAGGGTGACGACATATTGAGGAAGGTTCAGGTTCAGGGATAAACCATTCGAAGATTATTTACTATAATACCTACTAGTCGTCCCCAGGAAATTGCAGAAAGAAGTGCTGAAAAAAATCCACGAAGAAGGTCCTATAAGCATAAGAAAAGTCATTGCCGTTGCTGATCAAGAATATCACATTCCTAAACTTAGTAGAAAAGCCGAAGATGTCGTTAATAACTGCGTTATTTGCATTTTAGCAACACGGAAACGGGGAAAGCAGGAAGGGTTTTTAAATCCTTTAGATAAATCGGACGTGCCCTTACATACATTCCACATAGATCATCTTGGTCCTATGCCGTCAACCTCTAAGAATTATAAATACGTTCTTGCTGTCATTGATGGATTCACGAAATTCACTTGGGAATATACCGTAAAAACAACATCAGCAGAAGAAGCCATATCAAAGCTGGAACAACAAAGCGACGTTTTCGGGAATCCTTATAGAATTATAACTGATAAAGGATCAGCGTTTACCGCCCATTCATTTAAAGAATACTGTGCCGAACGAGAAATTCAACTTATTGCAATAACCACAGGAGTGCCTAGAGGGAACGGACAGGTAGAGCGTATACATCAGAGCATAATCTCTCTCTTATCAAAATTGTCAGTTGATGATCCTCAAAAATGGTTCAAATTCACATCACGCGTTCAACAGTTCATCAATTCTTCAAATTCAAGGTCCACGAATAAAACACCGTTCGAATTAATGATCGGAGTCCGAATGTACAAAAAGGAAGATTTTGATATCGCTGGAATGATAGAAGAAGCTATAAGAGATGACTTTGACGCAGAAAGACAAGAAACGAGAAATCAAGCTAAACAACAAATTCTAAAAATTCAGGAAGAAAATCGTAAATATTACAATCGAAAAAGGAAACCCGCACGCCAGTATAAAGTTCATGATCTAGTCGCTATTAAAAGGACACAATTCGGAGCCGGTTTGAAGCTATATCCTAAGTTCCTAGGACCCTATGAAGTCACTAAAGTCAAAGGAAAAGATCGATACGATGTCCATAAAGTCGGAAACCATGAAGGTCCTATTAAAACCTCTTCAGCCGCAGATTACATGAAGTCGTGGGTTCAGTCAGAAGATAGCGAAGAGGACAACACTGAAGAAGATGACGACGAATCGCCTGGATCAGACGATTCACAGGATGCCCGAGTGTGGAAGTAAGGCCTAGATCAGATCAGTCTCTCGCTGAAGTACTCTGGAGCTGTAAGCTGTTTTTCGCCCGAGCCGAATTGTAATTTGATATTGTTGATAGAGTGACAGTTTTTCTTCGCTGAAGGACTTACCCGAGCTTGTTCCTTTTTGTTAATAATTCTCGCCGAATTAAAAGTCTTGCTGTTAGCCGTTGTGAATTAATTTTAATCTATAAGTGAATTCAATCCTAAATTAATCTATCAGTGAATTAAATCCTGAATTAATTTAAACGAATTAAACTCTAAATTAAGTTAAACGAAAACTTGAATTAAACTTCTATTTAAGTGGAATAAATTAAAAACAAAACATAAAATAAAGTGTGATTTAATCCAACCCAAATCCCATAAATGGTGTCAGAAGTGGCCGCTTAAATATGAACCAAATTAATTCGTAACTAGAAGTGCAACGCTGTTAACATTTTCTGGTCCGGTGCAGGTTACAGTAAGTAGCGGAGCAAAACGGTGAGTCTTCACAATTTTACAAATTAGTTCTGAAAACTTTTCGTCGATGACCGCGTATGGATGAATTGAGATTTTTTACAATACCTCAACTGCTGAAAGAACTTAAACAAAGGGGATTGCCTCAAAATTATCGCCTTAGAGAAGAGCTAGTACAAAGGTCACGCACTGTGATTGAAAGTGAAAATATTTTAGGGAGTGAGGCAGAAAAGAAAGCTGAGGAGGACAAATTTACAGACGTTTACGACCTAAGTATTTTAGAACAAACCGATTTCAAAGGCTTCGATTCAGACAGTATTAACGGTAGTATCTCAAGTGAAACATCGACAATGACGAATGTGTCAAAATATACACCAAACAACAATTTCGTTTTCAAAGATATTGAAGAATCGCTCGATAGATTTAGCGGCGAGTCCGGCAAAATATTTTCTGTATGGGTCAAAGAATTCGAGGAAATTTCGCAAGTGTGCGACTGGACTGATATTCAAAAGTACCTCTATGCGAGGCGGTTATTGAGCGGGGCAGCAAAGTTGGCAGTGCAAGCAGCAGGCGGTATCTCAAATTGGGATAAATTAAAAGAATTGTTGAAAAAAGAATTTGATAGTGTGCCGTCCAGCCTGGACGTACACAAAGCCTTAGAAAATAGTAAAAAGACATATAATGAAACTTATCTTGAATATATTTACTCAAAGAAACAGTTAGCAAGCAGAGGAAAATTAGATGAGCAATCTCTAATTGCTTATATTATTGCAGGAATTCCGGACGAATTTATTAATAAAACTATTTTGTACGAAGCAAAAACTCGAGATGAACTTAAGGAAAAAATTAAAACGTATCAAATTATTAAAACTCAACAAGGTGTAAAAAAGTTCTCGAAACCAAATGACATCCCAGGTGCTGCGAGTAAAGGGCCTCAATCTTTTAATAAAAGACGTTTTAATTGTGGCTCTCAATTTCATCTAACAGGGTTGTGCCCAAATAAAACAAAAGAGGCAAAATGTTTTAATTGCAAAAATTTCGGACATATGTCTCCTGATTGTCCCGAGCGGAAAAACGAGAAGCATGTTGAGCCGCGCAACAAAGTCAATTTAGTTTCATTTCTTGATATGAGTGTTCTGGTAAATATCGGTAATAAGAAAGTGAATGCCCTGGTAGATACCGGAAGGGATGTAACACTGATGCGAATCTCAATTTTCGATTCAATTAACAAATTATTTAATTACGATGGGCCCAGTATACCGCTGTCGGGTTTTGGAGCAAACTTATGCAAGACATTAGGCTCATCCTTTGTTTATTTTACCATCGACAATTTCAATTACTCGTGTCGCGTACACATAGTGCCAGATGCATGGTTACCTGAAGAAATGCTTATCGGAAAGGATATTTTAAATTTTGCGAAAGTTGTAATAGAAAACGGTAAAGTTAAATTATTTCGAGAAAAAGAAGCAGAAATAGTCGAAAACCCTTTCGAAAATATAAACGTGGTAGAGCTGATTAAAGAAGACGAACCTGAATGTGTTAAAGAGCTGAAGAATAACAAATTCTATGAAGAAGTCCGACGTTTGGTCAAAGCATATCAACCTATCAAGCCTGAGCAGTCTCGCATCCAGATGAAAATTCTTTTAGATAACGAAATTCCTATATATCAGAAGGCGCGCACACTTGCACCTAAACAAAGAGAGGTAGTAAAGGATCAAGTCAATCAATGGCTGAAAGATGGTATTATTCGAGAAAGCTGTTCTGATTTTGCTAGCGCAGTAGTACTTGCAAAGAAAAAAGACGGAACCTATAGATTATGTGTCGACTACAGAAAGCTAAATACGAAAGTTATGAAGGATAGATTTCCGCTGTCAAACATGGAGGATATAATCCAAAACTTATACAATGCAAAGGTTTTTACAACTCTTGATTTAAAAAATGGATTCTTTCATGTCGACATAGAAGAAAAAAGTCGTAAATACACATCATTCATTACACCCGATGGACAATTTGAATTTTTAAAAGTTCCCTTTGGTTTATGTAATTCACCTGCTGTGTTCCAAAGGTACATCAACGCTGTTTTCAAAACTCTATTTCAGAGGGAGAATATTTTAGTTTACGTAGACGATGTTATTATTCCTGCTGAAGACGATTTGGATTGTATAGAAAAATTAAAGTTGGTTTTGAAGCTTGCTGAAAAAAATGGTCTGATAATAAAATGGGAAAAATGTAAATTTCTTCAAAAGAGAGTTGAATTCCTAGGTCATGTGATTGAGGCTGGAAGCATACAACCTACAACTGAAAAAACAAAAGCAGTAACAGGATTTCCTACTCCGAAGAATTTGAAGGAAGTTCAAAGCTTTTTAGGATTAACAGGATTTTTCAGGAAATTTATAGCCAATTACGCCTTAATAGCTAAACAACTGACTAATCTATTGCGGAAAAACACCTTTTTCAAATTCGGAGCCGATGAATTAGACGCATTCCATAAACTAAAAGAGATTCTTTGCAAAGCTCCAGTTTTAAAACTATTTAACCCAGAACTCGAAACTCAATTGCATACTGACGCAAGTAAGGAAGGTTATGGAGCCGTTTTACTTCAAAACCACAGTGAAGACGATAAATTCCATCCAATTTTGTACGTCAGTTTTAAGACAACGCCGCCTGAGAGAAATTATTCAAGTTATGAACTCGAGATCCTTGCTATAATAAAATCGCTGAAAAAACTAAGAACATACTTGCTCGGACTTAAATTCGAAATTTACACTGATTGTAAAGCTTTCGAACTCACGATGAAGAGAAAAGAATTATGTAGCCGCATAGCGAGATGGGCACTGCTGCTGGAAGAATTTAAGTGCGATGTACGTCACCGCTCTGGAACCAGGATGAAGCATGTAGATTGTAGATGCACTAAGCCGCCATCCCTCTGTTATGCCAATTGAAGATGGGCTACTCCCAAGAATACGACAAGCCCAGTCAGAAGACGAATACTGCCGCATTCTCGCTTCAACTTTAAGAGGCAAATTTACCCAGAACAGAAATCGTTTTCTTAGCATGGACAATTTACCGCAGTAGTGGAGACACTTTGCAAATAAGACAAAACAAAGAAGAAAATTCGGGCATCGCGAGTTGTTATTCCAGCAGATCAGCGCATGCGTGTTTAGAGAGACGTCACAGAGCTGCTTTCATTCAATGGCAATGGATCGATATTCGTCTTTACAAACACATATTTTGCTACGCTTGCTATTGAAGCCGAAATTTTGCTTGTCTTCTGGGGTGATCTTTTTTATTATTCCTTTGTAAGCGAGGATGGAAGGCACTTTTGCGGGGTGTGCAGTGTGCACTACGGTCATGCAGATGCCGAATTGATGTTCTTTCTGATTATTTTGCGCCAAAAAATGAATTTCTTTTATGCGGCACATTTTTTTTTTTTCATTTTATATTCTGATTTGATTTTCTGACCAGACAGCCGTCGCTGGTTTATTTTCTCTTTTATATATTCTGGTCAACATTTTCTTATGAAAAAGCAAGTTGTGTTCGTTCTTCCGGGCTTGACAATTTTATTTGAATTTCTTTTTCTTTTCAGGGTGACGACATATTGAGGAAGGTTCAGGTTCAGGGATAAACCATTCGAAGATTATTTACTAAAATACCTACTAGTCGTCCCCAGGAAATTGCAGAAAGAAGTGCTGAAAAAAATCCACGAAGAAGGTCCTATAAGCATAAGAAAAGTCATTGCCGTTGCTGATCAAGAATATCACATTCCTAAACTTAGTAGAAAAGCCGAAGATGTCGTTAATAACTGCGTTATTTGCATTTTAGCAACACGGAAACGGGGAAAGCAGGAAGGGTTTTTAAATCCTTTAGATAAATCGGACGTGCCCTTACATACATTCCACATAGATCATCTTGGTCCTATGCCGTCAACCTCTAAGAATTATAAATACGTTCTTGCTGTCATTGATGGATTCACGAAATTCACTTGGGAATATACCGTAAAAACAACATCAGCAGAAGAAGCCATATCAAAGCTGGAACAACAAAGCGACGTTTTCGGGAATCCTTATAGAATTATAACTGATAAAGGATCAGCGTTTACCGCCCATTCATTTAAAGAATACTGTGCCGAACGAGAAATTCAACTTATTGCAATAACCACAGGAGTGCCTAGAGGGAACGGACAGGTAGAGCGTATACATCAGAGCATAATCTCTCTCTTATCAAAATTGTCAGTTGATGATCCTCAAAAATGGTTCAAATTCACATCACGCGTTCAACAGTTCATCAATTCTTCAAATTCAAGGTCCACGAATAAAACACCGTTCGAATTAATGATCGGAGTCCGAATGTACAAAAAGGAAGATTTTGATATCGCTGGAATGATAGAAGAAGCTATAAGAGATGACTTTGACGCAGAAAGACAAGAAACGAGAAATCAAGCTAAACAACAAATTCTAAAAATTCAGGAAGAAAATCGTAAATATTACAATCGAAAAAGGAAACCCGCACGCCAGTATAAAGTTCATGATCTAGTCGCTATTAAAAGGACACAATTCGGAGCCGGTTTGAAGCTATATCCTAAGTTCCTAGGACCCTATGAAGTCACTAAAGTCAAAGGAAAAGATCGATACGATGTCCATAAAGTCGGAAACCATGAAGGTCCTATTAAAACCTCTTCAGCCGCAGATTACATGAAGTCGTGGGTTCAGTCAGAAGATAGCGAAGAGGACAACACTGAAGAAGATGACGACGAATCGCCTGGATCAGACGATTCACAGGATGCCCGAGTGTGGAAGTAAGGCCTAGATCAGATCAGTCTCTCGCTGAAGTACTCTGGAGCTGTAAGCTGTTTTTCGCCCGAGCCGAATTGTAATTTGATATTGTTGATAGAGTGACAGTTTTTCTTCGCTGAAGGACTTACCCGAGCTTGTTCCTTTTTGTTAATAATTCTCGCCGAATTAAAAGTCTTGCTGTTAGCCGTTGTGAATTAATTTTAATCTATAAGTGAATTCAATCCTAAATTAATCTATCAGTGAATTAAATCCTGAATTAATTTAAACGAATTAAACTCTAAATTAAGTTAAACGAAAACTTGAATTAAACTTCTATTTAAGTGGAATAAATTAAAAACAAAACATAAAATAAAGTGTGATTTAATCCAAACCAAATCCCATAAAGTGTGTCAGAAGTGGCCGCTTAAATATGAACCAAATTAATTCGTAACTAGAAGTGCAACGCTGTTAACATTTTCTGGTCCGGTGCAGGTTACAGTAAGTAGCGGAGCAAAACGGTGAGTCTTCACAATTTTACAAATTAGTTCTGAAAACTTTTCGTCGATGACCGCGTATGGATGAATTGAGATTTTTTACAATACCTCAACTGCTGAAAGAACTTAAACAAAGGGGATTGCCTCAAAATTATCGCCTTAGAGAAGAGCTAGTACAAAGGTCACGCACTGTGATTGAAAGTGAAAATATTTTAGGGAGTGAGGCAGAAAAGAAAGCTGAGGAGGACAAATTTACAGACGTTTACGACCTAAGTATTTTAGAACAAACCGATTTCAAAGGCTTCGATTCAGACAGTATTAACGGTAGTATCTCAAGTGAAACATCGACAATGACGAATGTGTCAAAATATACACCAAACAACAATTTCGTTTTCAAAGATATTGAAGAATCGCTCGATAGATTTAGCGGCGAGTCCGGCAAAATATTTTCTGTATGGGTCAAAGAATTCGAGGAAATTTCGCAAGTGTGCGACTGGACTGATATTCAAAAGTACCTCTATGCGAGGCGGTTATTGAGCGGGGCAGCAAAGTTGGCAGTGCAAGCAGCAGGCGGTATCTCAAATTGGGATAAATTAAAAGAATTGTTGAAAAAAGAATTTGATAGTGTGCCGTCCAGCCTGGACGTACACAAAGCCTTAGAAAATAGTAAAAAGACATATAATGAAACTTATCTTGAATATATTTACTCAAAGAAACAGTTAGCAAGCAGAGGAAAATTAGATGAGCAATCTCTAATTGCTTATATTATTGCAGGAATTCCGGACGAATTTATTAATAAAACTATTTTGTACGAAGCAAAAACTCGAGATGAACTTAAGGAAAAAATTAAAACGTATCAAATTATTAAAACTCAACAAGGTGTAAAAAAGTTCTCGAAACCAAATGACATCCCAGGTGCTGCGAGTAAAGGGCCTCAATCTTTTAATAAAAGACGTTTTAATTGTGGCTCTCAATTTCATCTAACAGGGTTGTGCCCAAATAAAACAAAAGAGGCAAAATGTTTTAATTGCAAAAATTTCGGACATATGTCTCCTGATTGTCCCGAGCGGAAAAACGAGAAGCATGTTGAGCCGCGCAACAAAGTCAATTTAGTTTCATTTCTTGATATGAGTGTTCTGGTAAATATCGGTAATAAGAAAGTGAATGCCCTGGTAGATACCGGAAGGGATGTAACACTGATGCGAATCTCAATTTTCGATTCAATTAACAAATTATTTAATTACGATGGGCCCAGTATACCGCTGTCGGGTTTTGGAGCAAACTTATGCAAGACATTAGGCTCATCCTTTGTTTATTTTACCATCGACAATTTCAATTACTCGTGTCGCGTACACATAGTGCCAGATGCATGGTTACCTGAAGAAATGCTTATCGGAAAGGATATTTTAAATTTTGCGAAAGTTGTAATAGAAAACGGTAAAGTTAAATTATTTCGAGAAAAAGAAGCAGAAATAGTCGAAAACCCTTTCGAAAATATAAACGTGGTAGAGCTGATTAAAGAAGACGAACCTGAATGTGTTAAAGAGCTGAAGAATAACAAATTCTATGAAGAAGTCCGACGTTTGGTCAAAGCATATCAACCTATCAAGCCTGAGCAGTCTCGCATCCAGATGAAAATTCTTTTAGATAACGAAATTCCTATATATCAGAAGGCGCGCACACTTGCACCTAAACAAAGAGAGGTAGTAAAGGATCAAGTCAATCAATGGCTGAAAGATGGTATTATTCGAGAAAGCTGTTCTGATTTTGCTAGCGCAGTAGTACTTGCAAAGAAAAAAGACGGAACCTATAGATTATGTGTCGACTACAGAAAGCTAAATACGAAAGTTATGAAGGATAGATTTCCGCTGTCAAACATGGAGGATATAATCCAAAACTTATACAATGCAAAGGTTTTTACAACTCTTGATTTAAAAAATGGATTCTTTCATGTCGACATAGAAGAAAAAAGTCGTAAATACACATCATTCATTACACCCGATGGACAATTTGAATTTTTAAAAGTTCCCTTTGGTTTATGTAATTCACCTGCTGTGTTCCAAAGGTACATCAACGCTGTTTTCAAAACTCTATTTCAGAGGGAGAATATTTTAGTTTACGTAGACGATGTTATTATTCCTGCTGAAGACGATTTGGATTGTATAGAAAAATTAAAGTTGGTTTTGAAGCTTGCTGAAAAAAATGGTCTGATAATAAAATGGGAAAAATGTAAATTTCTTCAAAAGAGAGTTGAATTCCTAGGTCATGTGATTGAGGCTGGAAGCATACAACCTACAACTGAAAAAACAAAAGCAGTAACAGGATTTCCTACTCCGAAGAATTTGAAGGAAGTTCAAAGCTTTTTAGGATTAACAGGATTTTTCAGGAAATTTATAGCCAATTACGCCTTAATAGCTAAACAACTGACTAATCTATTGCGGAAAAACACCTTTTTCAAATTCGGAGCCGATGAATTAGACGCATTCCATAAACTAAAAGAGATTCTTTGCAAAGCTCCAGTTTTAAAACTATTTAACCCAGAACTCGAAACTCAATTGCATACTGACGCAAGTAAGGAAGGTTATGGAGCCGTTTTACTTCAAAACCACAGTGAAGACGATAAATTCCATCCAATTTTGTACCTCAGTTTTAAGACAACGCCGCCTGAGAGAAATTATTCAAGTTATGAACTCGAGATCCTTGCTATAATAAAATCGCTGAAAAAACTAAGAACATACTTGCTCGGACTTAAATTCGAAATTTACACTGATTGTAAAGCTTTCGAACTCACGATGAAGAGAAAAGAATTATGTAGCCGCATAGCGAGATGGGCACTGCTGCTGGAAGAATTTAAGTGCGATGTACGTCACCGCTCTGGAACCAGGATGAAGCATGTAGATTGTAGATGCACTAAGCCGCCATCCCTCTGTTATGCCAATTGAAGATGGGCTACTCCCAAGAATACGACAAGCCCAGTCAGAAGACGAATACTGCCGCATTCTCGCTTCAACTTTAAGAGGCAAATTTACCCAGAACAGAAATCGTTTTCTTAGCATGGACAATTTACCGCAGTAGTGGAGACACTTTGCAAATAAGACAAAACAAAGAAGAAAATTCGGGCATCGCGAGTTGTTATTCCAGCAGATCAGCGCATGCGTGTTTAGAGAGACGTCACAGAGCTGCTTTCATTCAATGGCAATGGATCGATATTCGTCTTTACAAACACATATTTTGCTACGCTTGCTATTGAAGCCGAAATTTTGCTTGTCTTCTGGGGTGATCTTTTTTATTATTCCTTTGTAAGCGAGGATGGAAGGCACTTTTGCGGGGTGTGCAGTGTGCACTACGGTCATGCAGATGCCGAATTGATGTTCTTTCTGATTATTTTGCGCCAAAAAATGAATTTCTTTTATGCGGCACATTTTTTTTTTTTCATTTTATATTCTGATTTGATTTTCTGACCAGACAGCCGTCGCTGGTTTATTTTCTCTTTTATATATTCTGGTCAACATTTTCTTATGAAAAAGCAAGTTGTGTTCGTTCTTCCGGGCTTGACAATTTTATTTGAATTTCTTTTTCTTTTCAGGGTGACGACATATTGAGGAAGGTTCAGGTTCAGGGATAAACCATTCGAAGATTATTTACTAAAATACCTACTAGTCGTCCCCAGGAAATTGCAGAAAGAAGTGCTGAAAAAAATCCACGAAGAAGGTCCTATAAGCATAAGAAAAGTCATTGCCGTTGCTGATCAAGAATATCACATTCCTAAACTTAGTAGAAAAGCCGAAGATGTCGTTAATAACTGCGTTATTTGCATTTTAGCAACACGGAAACGGGGAAAGCAGGAAGGGTTTTTAAATCCTTTAGATAAATCGGACGTGCCCTTACATACATTCCACATAGATCATCTTGGTCCTATGCCGTCAACCTCTAAGAATTATAAATACGTTCTTGCTGTCATTGATGGATTCACGAAATTCACTTGGGAATATACCGTAAAAACAACATCAGCAGAAGAAGCCATATCAAAGCTGGAACAACAAAGCGACGTTTTCGGGAATCCTTATAGAATTATAACTGATAAAGGATCAGCGTTTACCGCCCATTCATTTAAAGAATACTGTGCCGAACGAGAAATTCAACTTATTGCAATAACCACAGGAGTGCCTAGAGGGAACGGACAGGTAGAGCGTATACATCAGAGCATAATCTCTCTCTTATCAAAATTGTCAGTTGATGATCCTCAAAAATGGTTCAAATTCACATCACGCGTTCAACAGTTCATCAATTCTTCAAATTCAAGGTCCACGAATAAAACACCGTTCGAATTAATGATCGGAGTCCGAATGTACAAAAAGGAAGATTTTGATATCGCTGGAATGATAGAAGAAGCTATAAGAGATGACTTTGACGCAGAAAGACAAGAAACGAGAAATCAAGCTAAACAACAAATTCTAAAAATTCAGGAAGAAAATCGTAAATATTACAATCGAAAAAGGAAACCCGCACGCCAGTATAAAGTTCATGATCTAGTCGCTATTAAAAGGACACAATTCGGAGCCGGTTTGAAGCTATATCCTAAGTTCCTAGGACCCTATGAAGTCACTAAAGTCAAAGGAAAAGATCGATACGATGTCCATAAAGTCGGAAACCATGAAGGTCCTATTAAAACCTCTTCAGCCGCAGATTACATGAAGTCGTGGGTTCAGTCAGAAGATAGCGAAGAGGACAACACTGAAGAAGATGACGACGAATCGCCTGGATCAGACGATTCACAGGATGCCCGAGTGTGGAAGTAAGGCCTAGATCAGATCAGTCTCTCGCTGAAGTACTCTGGAGCTGTAAGCTGTTTTTCGCCCGAGCCGAATTGTAATTTGATATTGTTGATAGAGTGACAGTTTTTCTTCGCTGAAGGACTTACCCGAGCTTGTTCCTTTTTGTTAATAATTCTCGCCGAATTAAAAGTCTTGCTGTTAGCCGTTGTGAATTAATTTTAATCTATAAGTGAATTCAATCCTAAATTAATCTATCAGTGAATTAAATCCTGAATTAATTTAAACGAATTAAACTCTAAATTAAGTTAAACGAAAACTTGAATTAAACTTCTATTTAAGTGGAATAAATTAAAAACAAAACATAAAATAAAGTGTGATTTAATCCAAACCAAATCCCATAAAGTGTGTCAGAAGTGGCCGCTTAAATATGAACCAAATTAATTCGTAACTAGAAGTGCAACGCTGTTAACATTTTCTGGTCCGGTGCAGGTTACAGTAAGTAGCGGAGCAAAACGGTGAGTCTTCACAATTTTACAAATTAGTTCTGAAAACTTTTCGTCGATGACCGCGTATGGATGAATTGAGATTTTTTACAATACCTCAACTGCTGAAAGAACTTAAACAAAGGGGATTGCCTCAAAATTATCGCCTTAGAGAAGAGCTAGTACAAAGGTCACGCACTGTGATTGAAAGTGAAAATATTTTAGGGAGTGAGGCAGAAAAGAAAGCTGAGGAGGACAAATTTACAGACGTTTACGACCTAAGTATTTTAGAACAAACCGATTTCAAAGGCTTCGATTCAGACAGTATTAACGGTAGTATCTCAAGTGAAACATCGACAATGACGAATGTGTCAAAATATACACCAAACAACAATTTCGTTTTCAAAGATATTGAAGAATCGCTCGATAGATTTAGCGGCGAGTCCGGCAAAATATTTTCTGTATGGGTCAAAGAATTCGAGGAAATTTCGCAAGTGTGCGACTGGACTGATATTCAAAAGTACCTCTATGCGAGGCGGTTATTGAGCGGGGCAGCAAAGTTGGCAGTGCAAGCAGCAGGCGGTATCTCAAATTGGGATAAATTAAAAGAATTGTTGAAAAAAGAATTTGATAGTGTGCCGTCCAGCCTGGACGTACACAAAGCCTTAGAAAATAGTAAAAAGACATATAATGAAACTTATCTTGAATATATTTACTCAAAGAAACAGTTAGCAAGCAGAGGAAAATTAGATGAGCAATCTCTAATTGCTTATATTATTGCAGGAATTCCGGACGAATTTATTAATAAAACTATTTTGTACGAAGCAAAAACTCGAGATGAACTTAAGGAAAAAATTAAAACGTATCAAATTATTAAAACTCAACAAGGTGTAAAAAAGTTCTCGAAACCAAATGACATCCCAGGTGCTGCGAGTAAAGGGCCTCAATCTTTTAATAAAAGACGTTTTAATTGTGGCTCTCAATTTCATCTAACAGGGTTGTGCCCAAATAAAACAAAAGAGGCAAAATGTTTTAATTGCAAAAATTTCGGACATATGTCTCCTGATTGTCCCGAGCGGAAAAACGAGAAGCATGTTGAGCCGCGCAACAAAGTCAATTTAGTTTCATTTCTTGATATGAGTGTTCTGGTAAATATCGGTAATAAGAAAGTGAATGCCCTGGTAGATACCGGAAGGGATGTAACACTGATGCGAATCTCAATTTTCGATTCAATTAACAAATTATTTAATTACGATGGGCCCAGTATACCGCTGTCGGGTTTTGGAGCAAACTTATGCAAGACATTAGGCTCATCCTTTGTTTATTTTACCATCGACAATTTCAATTACTCGTGTCGCGTACACATAGTGCCAGATGCATGGTTACCTGAAGAAATGCTTATCGGAAAGGATATTTTAAATTTTGCGAAAGTTGTAATAGAAAACGGTAAAGTTAAATTATTTCGAGAAAAAGAAGCAGAAATAGTCGAAAACCCTTTCGAAAATATAAACGTGGTAGAGCTGATTAAAGAAGACGAACCTGAATGTGTTAAAGAGCTGAAGAATAACAAATTCTATGAAGAAGTCCGGCGTTTGGTCAAAGCATATCAACCTATCAAGCCTGAGCAGTCTCGCATCCAGATGAAAATTCTTTTAGATAACGAAATTCCTATATATCAGAAGGCGCGCACACTTGCACCTAAACAAAGAGAGGTAGTAAAGGATCAAGTCAATCAATGGCTGAAAGATGGTATTATTCGAGAAAGCTGTTCTGATTTTGCTAGCGCAGTAGTACTTGCAAAGAAAAAAGACGGAACCTATAGATTATGTGTCGACTACAGAAAGCTAAATACGAAAGTTATGAAGGATAGATTTCCGCTGTCAAACATGGAGGATATAATCCAAAACTTATACAATGCAAAGGTTTTTACAACTCTTGATTTAAAAAATGGATTCTTTCATGTCGACATAGAAGAAAAAAGTCGTAAATACACATCATTCATTACACCCGATGGAATATTTGAATTTTTAAAAGTTCCCTTTGGTTTATGTAATTCACCTGCTGTGTTCCAAAGGTACATCAACGCTGTTTTCAAAACTCTATTTCAGAGGGAGAATATTTTAGTTAACGTAGACGATGTTATTATTCCTGCTGAAGATGATTTGGATTGTATAGAAAAATTAAAGTTGGTTTTGAAGCTTGCTGAAAAAAATGGTCTGATAATAAAATGGGAAAAATGTAAATTTCTTCAAAAGAGAGTTGAATTCCTAGGTCATGTGATTGAGGCTGGAAGCATACAACCTACAACTGAAAAAACAAAAGCAGTAACAGGATTTCCTACTCCGAAGAATTTGAAGGAAGTTCAAAGCTTTTTAGGATTAACAGGATTTTTCAGGAAATTTATAGCCAATTACGCCTTAATAGCTAAACAACTGACTAATCTATTGCGGAAAACACCTTTTTCAAATTCGGAGCCGATGAATTAGACGCATTCCATAAACTAAAAGAAATTCTTTGAAAAGCCCCAGTTTTAAAACTATTTAACCCAGAACTCGAAACTCAATTGCATACTGACGCAAGTAAGGAAGATTATGGAGCCGTTTTACTTCAAAAACACAGTGAAGACGATAAATTCCATCCAATTTTGTACCTCAGTTTTAAGACAACGCCGCCTGAGAGAAATTATTCAAGTTATGAACTCGAGATCCTTGCTATAATAAAATCGCTGAAAAAACTAAGAACTTACTTGCTCGGACTTAAATTCGAAATTTACACTGATTGTAAAGCTTTCGAACTCACGATGAAGAGAAAAGAATTATGTAGCCGCATAGCGAGATGGGCACTGCTCCTGGAAGAATTTAACTGCGATGTACGTCACCGCTCTGGAACCAGGATGAAGCATGTAGATTGTAGATGCACTAAGCCGTCATCCCTCTGTTATGCCAATTGAAGATGGGCTACTCCCAAGAATACGACAAGCCCAGTCAGAAGACGAATACTGCCGCATTCTCGCTTCAACTTTAAGAGGCAAATTTACCCAGAACAGAAATCGTTTTCTTAGCATGGACAATTTACCGCAGTAGTGGAGACACTTTGCAAACAAGACAAAACAAAGAAGAAAATTCGGGCATCGCGAGTTGTTATTCCAGCAGATCAGCGCATGCGTGTTTAGAGAGATGTCACAGAGCTGCTTTCATTCAATGGCAATGGATCGATATTCGTCTTTACAAACACATATTTTGCTACGCTTGCTATTGAAGCCGAAATTTTGCTTGTCTTCTGGGGTGATCTTTTTTATTATTCCTTTGTAAGCGAGGATGGAAGGCACTTTTGCGGGGTGTGCAGTGTGCACTACGGTCATGCAGATGCCGAATTGATGTTCTTTCTGATTATTTTGCGCCAAGAAATGAATTTCTTTTATGCGGCACATTTTTTTTTTTTTTCATTTTATATTCTGATTTGATTTTCTGACCAGACAGCCGTCGCTGGTTTATTTTCTCTTTTATATATTCTGGTCAACATTTTCTTATGAAAAAGCAAGTTGTGTTCGTTCTTCCGGGCTTGACAATTTTATTTGAATTTGTTTTTCTTTTCAGGGTGACGACATATTGAGGAAGGTTCAGGTTCAGGGATAAACCATTCGAAGATTATTTAATAAGGAGCGGGGTGATCTACAAGCTCGTTAAAGGAAAATACCTACTAGTCGTCCCCAGAAAATTGCAGAAAGAAGTGCTGAAAAAAATCCACGAAGAAGGTATAAGCATAAGAAAAGTCATTGCCGTTGCTGATCAAGAATATCACATTCCTAAATTTAGTAGAAAAGCCGAAGATGTCGTTAATAACTGCGTTATTTGCATTTTAGCAACACGGAAACGGGGAAAGCAGGAAGGGTTTTTAAATCCTTTAGATAAATCGGACGTGCCCTTACATACATTCCTCATAGATCATCTTGGTCCTATGCCGTCAACCTCTAAGAATTATAAATACGTTCTTGCTGTCATTGATGGATTCACGAAATTCACTTGGGAATATACCGTAAAAACAACATCAGCAGAGGAAGCCATATCAAAGCTGGAACAACAAAGCGACGTTTTCGGGAATCCTCATAGAATTATAACTGATAAAGGATCAGCGTTTACCGCCCATTCATTTAAAGAATACTGTGCCGAACGAGAAATTCAACTTATTGCAATAACCACAGGAGTGACTAGAGGGGACGGACAGGTAGAGCGTATACATGAGAGCATAATCTCTCTCTTATCAAAATTGTCAGTTGATGATCCTCAAAAATGGTTCAAATTCACATCACGCGTTCAACAGTTCATCAATTCTTCAAATTCAAGGTCCACGAATAAAACACCGTTCGAATTAATGATCGGAGTCCGAATGTACAAAAAGGAAGATTTTGATATCGCTGGAATGATAGAAGAAGCTATAAGAGATGACTTTGACGCAGAAAGACAAAAAACGAGAAATCAAGCTAAACAACAAATTCTAAAAATTCAGGAAGAAAATCGTAAATATTACAATCGAAAAAGGAAACCCGCACGCCAGTATAAAGTTCATGATCTAGTCGCTATTAAAAGGACACAATTCGGAGCCGGTTTGAAGCTATATCCTAAGTCCCTAGGACCTTATGAAGTCACTAAAGTCAAAGGAAAAGATCAAAGGAAACCATGAAGGTCCTATTAAAACCTCTTCAGCCGCAGATTACATGAAGTCGTGGGTTCAGTCAGATGATAGCGAAGAGGACAACACTGAAGAAGATGACGACAAATCGCCTGGGTCAGACGATTCACAGGATGCCCGAGTGTGGGAGTAAGGCCTAGATCAGATCAGTCTCTCGCTGAAGTACTCTGAAGCTGTACGCTGTTTTTCGCCCGAGCCGAATTGTAATTTGATATTGTTGATAGAGTGACAGTTTTTCTTCGCTGAAGGAATTAGCCGAGCTTGTTCCTTTTTGTTAATAATTCTCGCCGAATTAAAAGTCTTGCTGTTAGCCGTTGTGAATTAATTTTAATCTATAAGTGAATTCAATCCTAAATTAATCTATCAGTGAATTAAATCCTGAATTAATTTAAACGAATTAAACTCTAAATTAAGTTAAACGAAAACTTGAATTAAACTTCTATTTAAGTGGAATAAATTAAAAACAAAACATAAAATAAAGTGTGATTTAATCCAAACCAAATCCCATAAAGTGTGTCAGAAGTGGCCGCTTAAATATGAACCAAATTAATTCGTAACTAGAAGTGCAACGCTGTTAACATTTTCTGGTCCGGTGCAGGTTACAGTAAGTAGCGGAGCAAAACGGTGAGTCTTCACAATTTTACAAATTAGTTCTGAAAACTTTTCGTCGATGACCGCGTATGGATGAATTGAGATTTTTTACAATACCTCAACTGCTGAAAGAACTTAAACAAAGGGGATTGCCTCAAAATTATCGCCTTAGAGAAGAGCTAGTACAAAGGTCACGCACTGTGATTGAAAGTGAAAATATTTTAGGGAGTGAGGCAGAAAAGAAAGCTGAGGAGGACAAATTTACAGACGTTTACGACCTAAGTATTTTAGAACAAACCGATTTCAAAGGCTTCGATTCAGACAGTATTAACGGTAGTATCTCAAGTGAAACATCGACAATGACGAATGTGTCAAAATATACACCAAACAACAATTTCGTTTTCAAAGATATTGAAGAATCGCTCGATAGATTTAGCGGCGAGTCCGGCAAAATATTTTCTGTATGGGTCAAAGAATTCGAGGAAATTTCGCAAGTGTGCGACTGGACTGATATTCAAAAGTACCTCTATGCGAGGCGGTTATTGAGCGGGGCAGCAAAGTTGGCAGTGCAAGCAGCAGGCGGTATCTCAAATTGGGATAAATTAAAAGAATTGTTGAAAAAAGAATTTGATAGTGTGCCGTCCAGCCTGGACGTACACAAAGCCTTAGAAAATAGTAAAAAGACATATAATGAAACTTATCTTGAATATATTTACTCAAAGAAACAGTTAGCAAGCAGAGGAAAATTAGATGAGCAATCTCTAATTGCTTATATTATTGCAGGAATTCCGGACGAATTTATTAATAAAACTATTTTGTACGAAGCAAAAACTCGAGATGAACTTAAGGAAAAAATTAAAACGTATCAAATTATTAAAACTCAACAAGGTGTAAAAAAGTTCTCGAAACCAAATGACATCCCAGGTGCTGCGAGTAAAGGGCCTCAATCTTTTAATAAAAGACGTTTTAATTGTGGCTCTCAATTTCATCTAACAGGGTTGTGCCCAAATAAAACAAAAGAGGCAAAATGTTTTAATTGCAAAAATTTCGGACATATGTCTCCTGATTGTCCCGAGCGGAAAAACGAGAAGCATGTTGAGCCGCGCAACAAAGTCAATTTAGTTTCATTTCTTGATATGAGTGTTCTGGTAAATATCGGTAATAAGAAAGTGAATGCCCTGGTAGATACCGGAAGGGATGTAACACTGATGCGAATCTCAATTTTCGATTCAATTAACAAATTATTTAATTACGATGGGCCCAGTATACCGCTGTCGGGTTTTGGAGCAAACTTATGCAAGACATTAGGCTCATCCTTTGTTTATTTTACCATCGACAATTTCAATTACTCGTGTCGCGTACACATAGTGCCAGATGCATGGTTACCTGAAGAAATGCTTATCGGAAAGGATATTTTAAATTTTGCGAAAGTTGTAATAGAAAACGGTAAAGTTAAATTATTTCGAGAAAAAGAAGCAGAAATAGTCGAAAACCCTTTCGAAAATATAAACGTGGTAGAGCTGATTAAAGAAGACGAACCTGAATGTGTTAAAGAGCTGAAGAATAACAAATTCTATGAAGAAGTCCGACGTTTGGTCAAAGCATATCAACCTATCAAGCCTGAGCAGTCTCGCATCCAGATGAAAATTCTTTTAGATAACGAAATTCCTATATATCAGAAGGCGCGCACACTTGCACCTAAACAAAGAGAGGTAGTAAAGGATCAAGTCAATCAATGGCTGAAAGATGGTATTATTCGAGAAAGCTGTTCTGATTTTGCTAGCGCAGTAGTACTTGCAAAGAAAAAAGACGGAACCTATAGATTATGTGTCGACTACAGAAAGCTAAATACGAAAGTTATGAAGGATAGATTTCCGCTGTCAAACATGGAGGATATAATCCAAAACTTATACAATGCAAAGGTTTTTACAACTCTTGATTTAAAAAATGGATTCTTTCATGTCGACATAGAAGAAAAAAGTCGTAAATACACATCATTCATTACACCCGATGGAATATTTGAATTTTTAAAAGTTCCCTTTGGTTTATGTAATTCACCTGCTGTGTTCCAAAGGTACATCAACGCTGTTTTCAAAACTCTATTTCAGAGGGAGAATATTTTAGTTAACGTAGACGATGTTATTATTCCTGCTGAAGATGATTTGGATTGTATAGAAAAATTAAAGTTGGTTTTGAAGCTTGCTGAAAAAAATGGTCTGGTAATAAAATGGGAAAAATGTAAATTTCTTCAAAAGAGAGTTGAATTCCTAGGTCATGTGATTGAGGCTGGAAGCATACAACCTACAACTGAAAAAACAAAAGCAGTAACAGGATTTCCTACTCCGAAGAATTTGAAGGAAGTTCAAAGCTTTTTAGGATTAACAGGATTTTTCAGGAAATTTATAGCCAATTACGCCTTAATAGCTAAACAACTGACTAATCTATTGCGGAAAACACCTTTTTCAAATTCGGAGCCGATGAATTAGACGCATTCCATAAACTAAAAGAAATTCTTTGAAAAGCCCCAGTTTTAAAACTATTTAACCCAGAACTCGAAACTCAATTGCATACTGACGCAAGTAAGGAAGATTATGGAGCCGTTTTACTTCAAAAACACAGTGAAGACGATAAATTCCATCCAATTTTGTACCTCAGTTTTAAGACAACGCCGCCTGAGAGAAATTATTCAAGTTATGAACTCGAGATCCTTGCTATAATAAAATCGCTGAAAAAACTAAGAACTTACTTGCTCGGACTTAAATTCGAAATTTACACTGATTGTAAAGCTTTCGAACTCACGATGAAGAGAAAAGAATTATGTAGCCGCATAGCGAGATGGGCACTGCTCCTGGAAGAATTTAACTGCGATGTACGTCACCGCTCTGGAACCAGGATGAAGCATGTAGATTGTAGATGCACTAAGCCGTCATCCCTCTGTTATGCCAATTGAAGATGGGCTACTCCCAAGAATACGACAAGCCCAGTCAGAAGACGAATACTGCCGCATTCTCGCTTCAACTTTAAGAGGCAAATTTACCCAGAACAGAAATCGTTTTCTTAGCATGGACAATTTACCGCAGTAGTGGAGACACTTTGCAAACAAGACAAAACAAAGAAGAAAATTCGGGCATCGCGAGTTGTTATTCCAGCAGATCAGCGCATGCGTGTTTAGAGAGATGTCACAGAGCTGCTTTCATTCAATGGCAATGGATCGATATTCGTCTTTACAAACACATATTTTGCTACGCTTGCTATTGAAGCCGAAATTTTGCTTGTCTTCTGGGGTGATCTTTTTTATTATTCCTTTGTAAGCGAGGATGGAAGGCACTTTTGCGGGGTGTGCAGTGTGCACTACGGTCATGCAGATGCCGAATTGATGTTCTTTCTGATTATTTTGCGCCAAGAAATGAATTTCTTTTATGCGGCACATTTTTTTTTTTTTTCATTTTATATTCTGATTTGATTTTCTGACCAGACAGCCGTCGCTGGTTTATTTTCTCTTTTATATATTCTGGTCAACATTTTCTTATGAAAAAGCAAGTTGTGTTCGTTCTTCCGGGCTTGACAATTTTATTTGAATTTGTTTTTCTTTTCAGGGTGACGACATATTGAGGAAGGTTCAGGTTCAGGGATAAACCATTCGAAGATTATTTAATAAGGAGCGGGGTGATCTACAAGCTCGTTAAAGGAAAATACCTACTAGTCGTCCCCAGAAAATTGCAGAAAGAAGTGCTGAAAAAAATCCACGAAGAAGGTATAAGCATAAGAAAAGTCATTGCCGTTGCTGATCAAGAATATCACATTCCTAAATTTAGTAGAAAAGCCGAAGATGTCGTTAATAACTGCGTTATTTGCATTTTAGCAACACGGAAACGGGGAAAGCAGGAAGGGTTTTTAAATCCTTTAGATAAATCGGACGTGCCCTTACATACATTCCTCATAGATCATCTTGGTCCTATGCCGTCAACCTCTAAGAATTATAAATACGTTCTTGCTGTCATTGATGGATTCACGAAATTCACTTGGGAATATACCGTAAAAACAACATCAGCAGAGGAAGCCATATCAAAGCTGGAACAACAAAGCGACGTTTTCGGGAATCCTCATAGAATTATAACTGATAAAGGATCAGCGTTTACCGCCCATTCATTTAAAGAATACTGTGCCGAACGAGAAATTCAACTTATTGCAATAACCACAGGAGTGACTAGAGGGGACGGACAGGTAGAGCGTATACATGAGAGCATAATCTCTCTCTTATCAAAATTGTCAGTTGATGATCCTCAAAAATGGTTCAAATTCACATCACGCGTTCAACAGTTCATCAATTCTTCAAATTCAAGGTCCACGAATAAAACACCGTTCGAATTAATGATCGGAGTCCGAATGTACAAAAAGGAAGATTTTGATATCGCTGGAATGATAGAAGAAGCTATAAGAGATGACTTTGACGCAGAAAGACAAAAAACGAGAAATCAAGCTAAACAACAAATTCTAAAAATTCAGGAAGAAAATCGTAAATATTACAATCGAAAAAGGAAACCCGCACGCCAGTATAAAGTTCATGATCTAGTCGCTATTAAAAGGACACAATTCGGAGCCGGTTTGAAGCTATATCCTAAGTCCCTAGGACCTTATGAAGTCACTAAAGTCAAAGGAAAAGATCAAAGGAAACCATGAAGGTCCTATTAAAACCTCTTCAGCCGCAGATTACATGAAGTCGTGGGTTCAGTCAGATGATAGCGAAGAGGACAACACTGAAGAAGATGACGACAAATCGCCTGGGTCAGACGATTCACAGGATGCCCGAGTGTGGGAGTAAGGCCTAGATCAGATCAGTCTCTCGCTGAAGTACTCTGAAGCTGTACGCTGTTTTTCGCCCGAGCCGAATTGTAATTTGATATTGTTGATAGAGTGACAGTTTTTCTTCGCTGAAGGAATTAGCCGAGCTTGTTCCTTTTTGTTAATAATTCTCGCCGAATTAAAAGTCTTGCTGTTAGCCGTTGTGAATTAATTTTAATCTATAAGTGAATTCAATCCTAAATTAATCTATCAGTGAATTAAATCCTGAATTAATTTAAACGAATTAAACTCTAAATTAAGTTAAACGAAAACTTGAATTAAACTTCTATTTAAGTGGAATAAATTAAAAACAAAACATAAAATAAAGTGTGATTTAATCCAAACCAAATCCCATAAAGTGTGTCAGAAGTGGCCGCTTAAATATGAACCAAATTAATTCGTAACTAGAAGTGCAACGCTGTTAACATTTTCTGGTCCGGTGCAGGTTACAGTAAGTAGCGGAGCAAAACGGTGAGTCTTCACAATTTTACAAATTAGTTCTGAAAACTTTTCGTCGATGACCGCGTATGGATGAATTGAGATTTTTTACAATACCTCAACTGCTGAAAGAACTTAAACAAAGGGGATTGCCTCAAAATTATCGCCTTAGAGAAGAGCTAGTACAAAGGTCACGCACTGTGATTGAAAGTGAAAATATTTTAGGGAGTGAGGCAGAAAAGAAAGCTGAGGAGGACAAATTTACAGACGTTTACGACCTAAGTATTTTAGAACAAACCGATTTCAAAGGCTTCGATTCAGACAGTATTAACGGTAGTATCTCAAGTGAAACATCGACAATGACGAATGTGTCAAAATATACACCAAACAACAATTTCGTTTTCAAAGATATTGAAGAATCGCTCGATAGATTTAGCGGCGAGTCCGGCAAAATATTTTCTGTATGGGTCAAAGAATTCGAGGAAATTTCGCAAGTGTGCGACTGGACTGATATTCAAAAGTACCTCTATGCGAGGCGGTTATTGAGCGGGGCAGCAAAGTTGGCAGTGCAAGCAGCAGGCGGTATCTCAAATTGGGATAAATTAAAAGAATTGTTGAAAAAAGAATTTGATAGTGTGCCGTCCAGCCTGGACGTACACAAAGCCTTAGAAAATAGTAAAAAGACATATAATGAAACTTATCTTGAATATATTTACTCAAAGAAACAGTTAGCAAGCAGAGGAAAATTAGATGAGCAATCTCTAATTGCTTATATTATTGCAGGAATTCCGGACGAATTTATTAATAAAACTATTTTGTACGAAGCAAAAACTCGAGATGAACTTAAGGAAAAAATTAAAACGTATCAAATTATTAAAACTCAACAAGGTGTAAAAAAGTTCTCGAAACCAAATGACATCCCAGGTGCTGCGAGTAAAGGGCCTCAATCTTTTAATAAAAGACGTTTTAATTGTGGCTCTCAATTTCATCTAACAGGGTTGTGCCCAAATAAAACAAAAGAGGCAAAATGTTTTAATTGCAAAAATTTCGGACATATGTCTCCTGATTGTCCCGAGCGGAAAAACGAGAAGCATGTTGAGCCGCGCAACAAAGTCAATTTAGTTTCATTTCTTGATATGAGTGTTCTGGTAAATATCGGTAATAAGAAAGTGAATGCCCTGGTAGATACCGGAAGGGATGTAACACTGATGCGAATCTCAATTTTCGATTCAATTAACAAATTATTTAATTACGATGGGCCCAGTATACCGCTGTCGGGTTTTGGAGCAAACTTATGCAAGACATTAGGCTCATCCTTTGTTTATTTTACCATCGACAATTTCAATTACTCGTGTCGCGTACACATAGTGCCAGATGCATGGTTACCTGAAGAAATGCTTATCGGAAAGGATATTTTAAATTTTGCGAAAGTTGTAATAGAAAACGGTAAAGTTAAATTATTTCGAGAAAAAGAAGCAGAAATAGTCGAAAACCCTTTCGAAAATATAAACGTGGTAGAGCTGATTAAAGAAGACGAACCTGAATGTGTTAAAGAGCTGAAGAATAACAAATTCTATGAAGAAGTCCGACGTTTGGTCAAAGCATATCAACCTATCAAGCCTGAGCAGTCTCGCATCCAGATGAAAATTCTTTTAGATAACGAAATTCCTATATATCAGAAGGCGCGCACACTTGCACCTAAACAAAGAGAGGTAGTAAAGGATCAAGTCAATCAATGGCTGAAAGATGGTATTATTCGAGAAAGCTGTTCTGATTTTGCTAGCGCAGTAGTACTTGCAAAGAAAAAAGACGGAACCTATAGATTATGTGTCGACTACAGAAAGCTAAATACGAAAGTTATGAAGGATAGATTTCCGCTGTCAAACATGGAGGATATAATCCAAAACTTATACAATGCAAAGGTTTTTACAACTCTTGATTTAAAAAATGGATTCTTTCATGTCGACATAGAAGAAAAAAGTCGTAAATACACATCATTCATTACACCCGATGGAATATTTGAATTTTTAAAAGTTCCCTTTGGTTTATGTAATTCACCTGCTGTGTTCCAAAGGTACATCAACGCTGTTTTCAAAACTCTATTTCAGAGGGAGAATATTTTAGTTAACGTAGACGATGTTATTATTCCTGCTGAAGATGATTTGGATTGTATAGAAAAATTAAAGTTGGTTTTGAAGCTTGCTGAAAAAAATGGTCTGGTAATAAAATGGGAAAAATGTAAATTTCTTCAAAAGAGAGTTGAATTCCTAGGTCATGTGATTGAGGCTGGAAGCATACAACCTACAACTGAAAAAACAAAAGCAGTAACAGGATTTCCTACTCCGAAGAATTTGAAGGAAGTTCAAAGCTTTTTAGGATTAACAGGATTTTTCAGGAAATTTATAGCCAATTACGCCTTAATAGCTAAACAACTGACTAATCTATTGCGGAAAACACCTTTTTCAAATTCGGAGCCGATGAATTAGACGCATTCCATAAACTAAAAGAAATTCTTTGAAAAGCCCCAGTTTTAAAACTATTTAACCCAGAACTCGAAACTCAATTGCATACTGACGCAAGTAAGGAAGATTATGGAGCCGTTTTACTTCAAAAACACAGTGAAGACGATAAATTCCATCCAATTTTGTACCTCAGTTTTAAGACAACGCCGCCTGAGAGAAATTATTCAAGTTATGAACTCGAGATCCTTGCTATAATAAAATCGCTGAAAAAACTAAGAACTTACTTGCTCGGACTTAAATTCGAAATTTACACTGATTGTAAAGCTTTCGAACTCACGATGAAGAGAAAAGAATTATGTAGCCGCATAGCGAGATGGGCACTGCTCCTGGAAGAATTTAACTGCGATGTACGTCACCGCTCTGGAACCAGGATGAAGCATGTAGATTGTAGATGCACTAAGCCGTCATCCCTCTGTTATGCCAATTGAAGATGGGCTACTCCCAAGAATACGACAAGCCCAGTCAGAAGACGAATACTGCCGCATTCTCGCTTCAACTTTAAGAGGCAAATTTACCCAGAACAGAAATCGTTTTCTTAGCATGGACAATTTACCGCAGTAGTGGAGACACTTTGCAAACAAGACAAAACAAAGAAGAAAATTCGGGCATCGCGAGTTGTTATTCCAGCAGATCAGCGCATGCGTGTTTAGAGAGATGTCACAGAGCTGCTTTCATTCAATGGCAATGGATCGATATTCGTCTTTACAAACACATATTTTGCTACGCTTGCTATTGAAGCCGAAATTTTGCTTGTCTTCTGGGGTGATCTTTTTTATTATTCCTTTGTAAGCGAGGATGGAAGGCACTTTTGCGGGGTGTGCAGTGTGCACTACGGTCATGCAGATGCCGAATTGATGTTCTTTCTGATTATTTTGCGCCAAGAAATGAATTTCTTTTATGCGGCACATTTTTTTTTTTTTTCATTTTATATTCTGATTTGATTTTCTGACCAGACAGCCGTCGCTGGTTTATTTTCTCTTTTATATATTCTGGTCAACATTTTCTTATGAAAAAGCAAGTTGTGTTCGTTCTTCCGGGCTTGACAATTTTATTTGAATTTGTTTTTCTTTTCAGGGTGACGACATATTGAGGAAGGTTCAGGTTCAGGGATAAACCATTCGAAGATTATTTAATAAGCAGCGGGGTGATCTACAAGCTCGTTAAAGGAAAATACCTACTAGTCGTCCCCAGAAAATTGCAGAAAGAAGTGCTGAAAAAAATCCACGAAGAAGGTATAAGCATAAGAAAAGTCATTGCCGTTGCTGATCAAGAATATCACATTCCTAAATTTAGTAGAAAAGCCGAAGATGTCGTTAATAACTGCGTTATTTGCATTTTAGCAACACGGAAACGGGGAAAGCAGGAAGGGTTTTTAAATCCTTTAGATAAATCGGACGTGCCCTTACATACATTCCTCATAGATCATCTTGGTCCTATGCCGTCAACCTCTAAGAATTATAAATACGTTCTTGCTGTCATTGATGGATTCACGAAATTCACTTGGGAATATACCGTAAAAACAACATCAGCAGAGGAAGCCATATCAAAGCTGGAACAACAAAGCGACGTTTTCGGGAATCCTCATAGAATTATAACTGATAAAGGATCAGCGTTTACCGCCCATTCATTTAAAGAATACTGTGCCGAACGAGAAATTCAACTTATTGCAATAACCACAGGAGTGACTAGAGGGGACGGACAGGTAGAGCGTATACATGAGAGCATAATCTCTCTCTTATCAAAATTGTCAGTTGATGATCCTCAAAAATGGTTCAAATTCACATCACGCGTTCAACAGTTCATCAATTCTTCAAATTCAAGGTCCACGAATAAAACACCGTTCGAATTAATGATCGGAGTCCGAATGTACAAAAAGGAAGATTTTGATATCGCTGGAATGATAGAAGAAGCTATAAGAGATGACTTTGACGCAGAAAGACAAAAAACGAGAAATCAAGCTAAACAACAAATTCTAAAAATTCAGGAAGAAAATCGTAAATATTACAATCGAAAAAGGAAACCCGCACGCCAGTATAAAGTTCATGATCTAGTCGCTATTAAAAGGACACAATTCGGAGCCGGTTTGAAGCTATATCCTAAGTCCCTAGGACCTTATGAAGTCACTAAAGTCAAAGGAAAAGATCAAAGGAAACCATGAAGGTCCTATTAAAACCTCTTCAGCCGCAGATTACATGAAGTCGTGGGTTCAGTCAGATGATAGCGAAGAGGACAACACTGAAGAAGATGACGACAAATCGCCTGGGTCAGACGATTCACAGGATGCCCGAGTGTGGGAGTAAGGCCTAGATCAGATCAGTCTCTCGCTGAAGTACTCTGAAGCTGTACGCTGTTTTTCGCCCGAGCCGAATTGTAATTTGATATTGTTGATAGAGTGACAGTTTTTCTTCGCTGAAGGAATTAGCCGAGCTTGTTCCTTTTTGTTAATAATTCTCGCCGAATTAAAAGTCTTGCTGTTAGCCGTTGTGAATTAATTTTAATCTATAAGTGAATTCAATCCTAAATTAATCTATCAGTGAATTAAATCCTGAATTAATTTAAACGAATTAAACTCTAAATTAAGTTAAACGAAAACTTGAATTAAACTTCTATTTAAGTGGAATAAATTAAAAACAAAACATAAAATAAAGTGTGATTTAATCCAAACCAAATCCCATAAAGTGTGTCAGAAGTGGCCGCTTAAATATGAACCAAATTAATTCGTAACTAGAAGTGCAACGCTGTTAACATTTTCTGGTCCGGTGCAGGTTACAGTAAGTAGCGGAGCAAAACGGTGAGTCTTCACAATTTTACAAATTAGTTCTGAAAACTTTTCGTCGATGACCGCGTATGGATGAATTGAGATTTTTTACAATACCTCAACTGCTGAAAGAACTTAAACAAAGGGGATTGCCTCAAAATTATCGCCTTAGAGAAGAGCTAGTACAAAGGTCACGCACTGTGATTGAAAGTGAAAATATTTTAGGGAGTGAGGCAGAAAAGAAAGCTGAGGAGGACAAATTTACAGACGTTTACGACCTAAGTATTTTAGAACAAACCGATTTCAAAGGCTTCGATTCAGACAGTATTAACGGTAGTATCTCAAGTGAAACATCGACAATGACGAATGTGTCAAAATATACACCAAACAACAATTTCGTTTTCAAAGATATTGAAGAATCGCTCGATAGATTTAGCGGCGAGTCCGGCAAAATATTTTCTGTATGGGTCAAAGAATTCGAGGAAATTTCGCAAGTGTGCGACTGGACTGATATTCAAAAGTACCTCTATGCGAGGCGGTTATTGAGCGGGGCAGCAAAGTTGGCAGTGCAAGCAGCAGGCGGTATCTCAAATTGGGATAAATTAAAAGAATTGTTGAAAAAAGAATTTGATAGTGTGCCGTCCAGCCTGGACGTACACAAAGCCTTAGAAAATAGTAAAAAGACATATAATGAAACTTATCTTGAATATATTTACTCAAAGAAACAGTTAGCAAGCAGAGGAAAATTAGATGAGCAATCTCTAATTGCTTATATTATTGCAGGAATTCCGGACGAATTTATTAATAAAACTATTTTGTACGAAGCAAAAACTCGAGATGAACTTAAGGAAAAAATTAAAACGTATCAAATTATTAAAACTCAACAAGGTGTAAAAAAGTTCTCGAAACCAAATGACATCCCAGGTGCTGCGAGTAAAGGGCCTCAATCTTTTAATAAAAGACGTTTTAATTGTGGCTCTCAATTTCATCTAACAGGGTTGTGCCCAAATAAAACAAAAGAGGCAAAATGTTTTAATTGCAAAAATTTCGGACATATGTCTCCTGATTGTCCCGAGCGGAAAAACGAGAAGCATGTTGAGCCGCGCAACAAAGTCAATTTAGTTTCATTTCTTGATATGAGTGTTCTGGTAAATATCGGTAATAAGAAAGTGAATGCCCTGGTAGATACCGGAAGGGATGTAACACTGATGCGAATCTCAATTTTCGATTCAATTAACAAATTATTTAATTACGATGGGCCCAGTATACCGCTGTCGGGTTTTGGAGCAAACTTATGCAAGACATTAGGCTCATCCTTTGTTTATTTTACCATCGACAATTTCAATTACTCGTGTCGCGTACACATAGTGCCAGATGCATGGTTACCTGAAGAAATGCTTATCGGAAAGGATATTTTAAATTTTGCGAAAGTTGTAATAGAAAACGGTAAAGTTAAATTATTTCGAGAAAAAGAAGCAGAAATAGTCGAAAACCCTTTCGAAAATATAAACGTGGTAGAGCTGATTAAAGAAGACGAACCTGAATGTGTTAAAGAGCTGAAGAATAACAAATTCTATGAAGAAGTCCGACGTTTGGTCAAAGCATATCAACCTATCAAGCCTGAGCAGTCTCGCATCCAGATGAAAATTCTTTTAGATAACGAAATTCCTATATATCAGAAGGCGCGCACACTTGCACCTAAACAAAGAGAGGTAGTAAAGGATCAAGTCAATCAATGGCTGAAAGATGGTATTATTCGAGAAAGCTGTTCTGATTTTGCTAGCGCAGTAGTACTTGCAAAGAAAAAAGACGGAACCTATAGATTATGTGTCGACTACAGAAAGCTAAATACGAAAGTTATGAAGGATAGATTTCCGCTGTCAAACATGGAGGATATAATCCAAAACTTATACAATGCAAAGGTTTTTACAACTCTTGATTTAAAAAATGGATTCTTTCATGTCGACATAGAAGAAAAAAGTCGTAAATACACATCATTCATTACACCCGATGGAATATTTGAATTTTTAAAAGTTCCCTTTGGTTTATGTAATTAACCTGCTGTGTTCCAAAGGTACATCAACGCTGTTTTCAAAACTCTATTTCAGAGGGAGAATATTTTAGTTAACGTAGACGATGTTATTATTCCTGCTGAAGATGATTTGGATTGTATAGAAAAATTAAAGTTGGTTTTGAAGCTTGCTGAAAAAAATGGTCTGGTAATAAAATGGGAAAAATGTAAATTTCTTCAAAAGAGAGTTGAATTCCTAGGTCATGTGATTGAGGCTGGAAGCATACAACCTACAACTGAAAAAACAAAAGCAGTAACAGGATTTCCTACTCCGAAGAATTTGAAGGAAGTTCAAAGCTTTTTAGGATTAACAGGATTTTTCAGGAAATTTATAGCCAATTACGCCTTAATAGCTAAACAACTGACTAATCTATTGCGGAAAAACACCTTTTTCAAATTCGGAGCCGATGAATTAGACGCATTCCATAAACTAAAAGAGATTCTTTGCAAAACTCCAGTTTTAAAACTATTTAACCCAGAACTCGAAACTCAATTGCATACTGACGCAAGTAAGGAAGGTTATGGAGCCGTTTTACTTCAAAACCACAGTGAAGACGATAAATTCCATCCAATTTTGTACCTCAGTTTTAAGACAACGCCGCCTGAGAGAAATTATTCAAGTTATGAACTCGAGATCCTTGCTATAATAAAATCGCTGAAAAAACTAAGAACATACTTGCTCGGACTTAAATTCGAAATTTACACTGATTGTAAAGCTTTCGAACTCACGATGAAGAGAAAAGAATTATGTAGCCGCATAGCGAGATGGGCACTGCTCCTGGAAGAATTTAACTGCGATGTACGTCACCGCTCTGGAACCAGGATGAAGCATGTAGATTGTAGATGCACTAAGCCGTCATCCCTCTGTTATGCCAATTGAAGATGGGCTACTCCCAAGAATACGACAAGCCCAGTCAGAAGACGAATACTGCCGCATTCTCGCTTCAACTTTAAGAGGCAAATTTACCCAGAACAGAAATCGTTTTCTTAGCATGGACAATTTACCGCAGTAGTGGAGACACTTTGCAAACAAGACAAAACAAAGAAGAAAATTCGGGCATCGCGAGTTGTTATTCCAGCAGATCAGCGCATGCGTGTTTAGAGAGATGTCACAGAGCTGCTTTCATTCAATGGCAATGGATCGATATTCGTCTTTACAAACACATATTTTGCTACGCTTGCTATTGAAGCCGAAATTTTGCTTGTCTTCTGGGGTGATCTTTTTTATTATTCCTTTGTAAGCGAGGATGGAAGGCACTTTTGCGGGGTGTGCAGTGTGCACTACGGTCATGCAGATGCCGAATTGATGTTCTTTCTGATTATTTTGCGCCAAGAAATGAATTTCTTTTATGCGGCACATTTTTTTTTTTTTTTTCATTTTATATTCTGATTTGATTTTCTGACCAGACAGCCGTCGCTGGTTTATTTTCTCTTTTATATATTCTGGTCAACATTTTCTTATGAAAAAGCAAGTTGTGTTCGTTCTTCCGGGCTTGACAATTTTATTTGAATTTGTTTTTCTTTTCAGGGTGACGACATATTGAGGAAGGTTCAGGTTCAGGGATAAACCATTCGAAGATTATTTAATAAGGAGCGGGGTGATCTACAAGCTCGTTAACGGAAAATACCTACTAGTCGTCCCCAGAAAATTGCAGAAAGAAGTGCTGAAAAAAATCCACGAAGAAGGTATAAGCATAAGAAAAGTCATTGCCGTTGCTGATCAAGAATATCACATTCCTAAATTTAGTAGAAAAGCCGAAGATGTCGTTAATAACTGCGTTATTTGCATTTTAGCAACACGGAAACGGGGAAAGCAGGAAGGGTTTTTAAATCCTTTAGATAAATCGGACGTGCCCTTACATACATTCCTCATAGATCATCTTGGTCCTATGCCGTCAACCTCTAAGAATTATAAATACGTTCTTGCTGTCATTGATGGATTCACGAAATTCACTTGGGAATATACCGTAAAAACAACATCAGCAGAGGAAGCCATATCAAAGCTGGAACAACAAAGCGACGTTTTCGGGAATCCTCATAGAATTATAACTGATAAAGGATCAGCGTTTACCGCCCATTCATTTAAAGAATACTGTGCCGAACGAGAAATTCAACTTATTGCAATAACCACAGGAGTGACTAGAGGGGACGGACAGGTAGAGCGTATACATGAGAGCATAATCTCTCTCTTATCAAAATTGTCAGTTGATGATCCTCAAAAATGGTTCAAATTCACATCACGCGTTCAACAGTTCATCAATTCTTCAAATTCAAGGTCCACGAATAAAACACCGTTCGAATTAATGATCGGAGTCCGAATGTACAAAAAGGAAGATTTTGATATCGCTGGAATGATAGAAGAAGCTATAAGAGATGACTTTGACGCAGAAAGACAAAAAACGAGAAATCAAGCTAAACAACAAATTCTAAAAATTCAGGAAGAAAATCGTAAATATTACAATCGAAAAAGGAAACCCGCACGCCAGTATAAAGTTCATGATCTAGTCGCTATTAAAAGGACACAATTCGGAGCCGGTTTGAAGCTATATCCTAAGTTCCTAGGACCTTATGAAGTCACTAAAGTCAAAGGAAAAGATCAAAGGAAACCATGAAGGTCCTATTAAAACCTCTTCAGCCGCAGATTACATGAAGTCGTGGGTTCAGTCAGATGATAGCGAAGAGGACAACACTGAAGAAGATGACGACAAATCGCCTGGGTCAGACGATTCACAGGATGCCCGAGTGTGGGAGTAAGGCCTAGATCAGATCAGTCTCTCGCTGAAGTACTCTGAAGCTGTACGCTGTTTTTCGCCCGAGCCGAATTGTAATTTGATATTGTTGATAGAGTGACAGTTTTTCTTCGCTGAAGGAATTAGCCGAGCTTGTTCCTTTTTGTTAATAATTCTCGCCGAATTAAAAGTCTTGCTGTTAGCCGTTGTGAATTAATTTTAATCTATAAGTGATTTTAATCCTAAATTAATCTATCAGTGAATTAAATCCTGAATTAATTTAAACGAATTAAACTCTAAATTAAGTTAAACGAAAACTTGAATTAAACTTCTATTTAAGTGGAATAAATTAAAAACAAAACATAAAAGAAAGTGTGATTTAATCCAAACCAAATCCCATAAAGTGTGTCAGAAGTGGCCGCTTAAATATGAACCAAATTAATTCGTAACTAGAAGTGCAACGCTGTTAACATTTTCTGGTCCGGTGCAGGTTACAGTAAGTAGCGGAGCAAAACGGTGAGTCTTCACAATTTTACAAATTAGTTCTGAAAACTTTTCGTCGATGACCGCGTATGGATGAATTGAGATTTTTTACAATACCTCAACTGCTGAAAGAACTTAAACAAAGGGGATTGCCTCAAAATTATCGCCTTAGAGAAGAGCTAGTACAAAGGTCACGCACTGTGATTGAAAGTGAAAATATTTTAGGGAGTGAGGCAGAAAAGAAAGCTGAGGAGGACAAATTTACAGACGTTTACGACCTAAGTATTTTAGAACAAACCGATTTCAAAGGCTTCGATTCAGACAGTATTAACGGTAGTATCTCAAGTGAAACATCGACAATGACGAATGTGTCAAAATATACACCAAACAACAATTTCGTTTTCAAAGATATTGAAGAATCGCTCGATAGATTTAGCGGCGAGTCCGGCAAAATATTTTCTGTATGGGTCAAAGAATTCGAGGAAATTTCGCAAGTGTGCGACTGGACTGATATTCAAAAGTACCTCTATGCGAGGCGGTTATTGAGCGGGGCAGCAAAGTTGGCAGTGCAAGCAGCAGGCGGTATCTCAAATTGGGATAAATTAAAAGAATTGTTGAAAAAAGAATTTGATAGTGTGCCGTCCAGCCTGGACGTACACAAAGCCTTAGAAAATAGTAAAAAGACATATAATGAAACTTATCTTGAATATATTTACTCAAAGAAACAGTTAGCAAGCAGAGGAAAATTAGATGAGCAATCTCTAATTGCTTATATTATTGCAGGAATTCCGGACGAATTTATTAATAAAACTATTTTGTACGAAGCAAAAACTCGAGATGAACTTAAGGAAAAAACACTGCAAATTTTACACAACGGTTTATTATTTCCAAAAAATGTGACATTTTTCAAGTCACGGCTAGATGGCAGTAGTGATCATGTGAAATGATTTCACGTTTTTTGATCCACCAACAAATGGAATAATTTATGGAGATTAAAAATTTCAAAATTCTATTACTCAAAAACCAATTGATATAAATCCATACAATAAAATGTGTTCTATTGAGTAATATTAGAGCATTGTATATTCCGAGTTTTATGAAAAAAGCTTGAACGGTTTCGGAAATATGATTTTTTCAATATTTGGTTCCTCAATTTCCCCCCCTCAAAATACGTCGATCGGACCCACGAGCTGTTAGGACCGTTGTCAGATGTCACTTGATTTTTGAACCAAATTTAATTAATTTATCTCCAGTAGTTTCCGAGAAAAAGCCTGGACGGCGGACGGCGGACGGGGGACGGCGGACGGGGGACGGCGGACGGGGGACGGCGGACGGACGGATTTTTTTTTATTCGTTTTTTGAAATCTACATATCTCAAAACGTAAACTGACAAAATTTCAGGGGGGGTTATAATTTTTTTTTTCGTGTTCGATTACATAGGTTTATTATTGAAAATAATAAACCAAAATTAAAACGTATCAAATTATTAAAACTCAACAAGGTGTAAAAAAGTTCTCGAAACCAAATGACATCCCAGGTGCTGCGAGTAAAGGGCCTCAATCTTTTAATAAAAGACGTTTTAATTGTGGCTCTCAATTTCATCTAACAGGGTTGTGCCCAAATAAAACAAAAGAGGCAAAATGTTTTAATTGCAAAAATTTCGGACATATGTCTCCTGATTGTCCCGAGCGGAAAAACGAGAAGCATGTTGAGCCGCGCAACAAAGTCAATTTAGTTTCATTTCTTGATATGAGTGTTCTGGTAAATATCGGTAATAAGAAAGTGAATGCCCTGGTAGATACCGGAAGGGATGTAACACTGATGCGAATCTCAATTTTCGATTCAATTAACAAATTATTTAATTACGATGGGCCCAGTATACCGCTGTCGGGTTTTGGAGCAAACTTATGCAAGACATTAGGCTCATCCTTTGTTTATTTTACCATCGACAATTTCAATTACTCGTGTCGCGTACACATAGTGCCAGATGCATGGTTACCTGAAGAAATGCTTATCGGAAAGGATATTTTAAATTTTGCGAAAGTTGTAATAGAAAACGGTAAAGTTAAATTATTTCGAGAAAAAGAAGCAGAAATAGTCGAAAACCCTTTCGAAAATATAAACGTGGTAGAGCTGATTAAAGAAGACGAACCTGAATGTGTTAAAGAGCTGAAGAATAACAAATTCTATGAAGAAGTCCGACGTTTGGTCAAAGCATATCAACCTATCAAGCCTGAGCAGTCTCGCATCCAGATGAAAATTCTTTTAGATAACGAAATTCCTATATATCAGAAGGCGCGCACACTTGCACCTAAACAAAGAGAGGTAGTAAAGGATCAAGTCAATCAATGGCTGAAAGATGGTATTATTCGAGAAAGCTGTTCTGATTTTGCTAGCGCAGTAGTACTTGCAAAGAAAAAAGACGGAACCTATAGATTATGTGTCGACTACAGAAAGCTAAATACGAAAGTTATGAAGGATAGATTTCCGCTGTCAAACATGGAGGATATAATCCAAAACTTATACAATGCAAAGGTTTTTACAACTCTTGATTTAAAAAATGGATTCTTTCATGTCGACATAGAAGAAAAAAGTCGTAAATACACATCATTCATTACACCCGATGGAATATTTGAATTTTTAAAAGTTCCCTTTGGTTTATGTAATTAACCTGCTGTGTTCCAAAGGTACATCAACGCTGTTTTCAAAACTCTATTTCAGAGGGAGAATATTTTAGTTAACGTAGACGATGTTATTATTCCTGCTGAAGATGATTTGGATTGTATAGAAAAATTAAAGTTGGTTTTGAAGCTTGCTGAAAAAAATGGTCTGGTAATAAAATGGGAAAAATGTAAATTTCTTCAAAAGAGAGTTGAATTCCTAGGTCATGTGATTGAGGCTGGAAGCATACAACCTACAACTGAAAAAACAAAAGCAGTAACAGGATTTCCTACTCCGAAGAATTTGAAGGAAGTTCAAAGCTTTTTAGGATTAACAGGATTTTTCAGGAAATTTATAGCCAATTACGCCTTAATAGCTAAACAACTGACTAATCTATTGCGGAAAAACACCTTTTTCAAATTCGGAGCCGATGAATTAGACGCATTCCATAAACTAAAAGAGATTCTTTGCAAAGCTCCAGTTTTAAAACTATTTAACCCAGAACTCGAAACTCAATTGCATACTGACGCAAGTAAGGAAGGTTATGGAGCCGTTTTACTTCAAAACCACAGTGAAGACGATAAATTCCATCCAATTTTGTACCTCAGTTTTAAGACAACGCCGCCTGAGAGAAATTATTCAAGTTATGAACTCGAGATCCTTGCTATAATAAAATCGCTGAAAAAACTAAGAACATACTTGCTCGGACTTAAATTCGAAATTTACACTGATTGTAAAGCTTTCGAACTCACGATGAAGAGAAAAGAATTATGTAGCCGCATAGCGAGATGGGCACTGCTCCTGGAAGAATTTAACTGCGATGTACGTCACCGCTCTGGAACCAGGATGAAGCATGTAGATTGTAGATGCACTAAGCCGTCATCCCTCTGTTATGCCAATTGAAGATGGGCTACTCCCAAGAATACGACAAGCCCAGTCAGAAGACGAATACTGCCGCATTCTCGCTTCAACTTTAAGAGGCAAATTTACCCAGAACAGAAATCGTTTTCTTAGCATGGACAATTTACCGCAGTAGTGGAGACACTTTGCAAACAAGACAAAACAAAGAAGAAAATTCGGGCATCGCGAGTTGTTATTCCAGCAGATCAGCGCATGCGTGTTTAGAGAGATGTCACAGAGCTGCTTTCATTCAATGGCAATGGATCGATATTCGTCTTTACAAACACATATTTTGCTACGCTTGCTATTGAAGCCGAAATTTTGCTTGTCTTCTGGGGTGATCTTTTTTATTATTCCTTTGTAAGCGAGGATGGAAGGCACTTTTGCGGGGTGTGCAGTGTGCACTACGGTCATGCAGATGCCGAATTGATGTTCTTTCTGATTATTTTGCGCCAAGAAATGAATTTCTTTTATGCGGCACATTTTTTTTTTTTTTTTCATTTTATATTCTGATTTGATTTTCTGACCAGACAGCCGTCGCTGGTTTATTTTCTCTTTTATATATTCTGGTCAACATTTTCTTATGAAAAAGCAAGTTGTGTTCGTTCTTCCGGGCTTGACAATTTTATTTGAATTTGTTTTTCTTTTCAGGGTGACGACATATTGAGGAAGGTTCAGGTTCAGGGATAAACCATTCGAAGATTATTTAATAAGGAGCGGGGTGATCTACAAGCTCGTTAAAGGAAAATACCTACTAGTCGTCCCCAGAAAATTGCAGAAAGAAGTGCTGAAAAAAATCCACGAAGAAGGTATAAGCATAAGAAAAGTCATTGCCGTTGCTGATCAAGAATATCACATTCCTAAATTTAGTAGAAAAGCCGAAGATGTCGTTAATAACTGCGTTATTTGCATTTTAGCAACACGGAAACGGGGAAAGCAGGAAGGGTTTTTAAATCCTTTAGATAAATCGGACGTGCCCTTACATACATTCCTCATAGATCATCTTGGTCCTATGCCGTCAACCTCTAAGAATTATAAATACGTTCTTGCTGTCATTGATGGATTCACGAAATTCACTTGGGAATATACCGTAAAAACAACATCAGCAGAGGAAGCCATATCAAAGCTGGAACAACAAAGCGACGTTTTCGGGAATCCTCATAGAATTATAACTGATAAAGGATCAGCGTTTACCGCCCATTCATTTAAAGAATACTGTGCCGAACGAGAAATTCAACTTATTGCAATAACCACAGGAGTGACTAGAGGGGACGGACAGGTAGAGCGTATACATGAGAGCATAATCTCTCTCTTATCAAAATTGTCAGTTGATGATCCTCAAAAATGGTTCAAATTCACATCACGCGTTCAACAGTTCATCAATTCTTCAAATTCAAGGTCCACGAATAAAACACCGTTCGAATTAATGATCGGAGTCCGAATGTACAAAAAGGAAGATTTTGATATCGCTGGAATGATAGAAGAAGCTATAAGAGATGACTTTGACGCAGAAAGACAAGAAACGAGAAATCAAGCTAAACAACAAATTCTAAAAATTCAGGAAGAAAATCGTAAATATTACAATCGAAAAAGGAAACCCGCACGCCAGTATAAAGTTCATGATCTAGTCGCTATTAAAAGGACACAATTCGGAGCCGGTTTGAAGCTATATCCTAAGTTCCTAGGACCTTATGAAGTCACTAAAGTCAAAGGAAAAGATCAAAGGAAACCATGAAGGTCCTATTAAAACCTCTTCAGCCGCAGATTACATGAAGTCGTGGGTTCAGTCAGATGATAGCGAAGAGGACAACACTGAAGAAGATGACGACAAATCGCCTGGGTCAGACGATTCACAGGATGCCCGAGTGTGGGAGTAAGGCCTAGATCAGATCAGTCTCTCGCTGAAGTACTCTGAAGCTGTACGCTGTTTTTCGCCCGAGCCGAATTGTAATTTGATATTGTTGATAGAGTGACAGTTTTTCTTCGCTGAAGGAATTAGCCGAGCTTGTTCCTTTTTGTTAATAATTCTCGCCGAATTAAAAGTCTTGCTGTTAGCCGTTGTGAATTAATTTTAATCTATAAGTGATTTTAATCCTAAATTAATCTATCAGTGAATTAAATCCTGAATTAATTTAAACGAATTAAACTCTAAATTAAGTTAAACGAAAACTTGAATTAAACTTCTATTTAAGTGGAATAAATTAAAAACAAAACATAAAAGAAAGTGTGATTTAATCCAAACCAAATCCCATAAAGTGTGTCAGAAGTGGCCGCTTAAATATGAACCAAATTAATTCGTAACTAGAAGTGCAACGCTGTTAACATTTTCTGGTCCGGTGCAGGTTACAGTAAGTAGCGGAGCAAAACGGTGAGTCTTCACAATTTTACAAATTAGTTCTGAAAACTTTTCGTCGATGACCGCGTATGGATGAATTGAGATTTTTTACAATACCTCAACTGCTGAAAGAACTTAAACAAAGGGGATTGCCTCAAAATTATCGCCTTAGAGAAGAGCTAGTACAAAGGTCACGCACTGTGATTGAAAGTGAAAATATTTTAGGGAGTGAGGCAGAAAAGAAAGCTGAGGAGGACAAATTTACAGACGTTTACGACCTAAGTATTTTAGAACAAACCGATTTCAAAGGCTTCGATTCAGACAGTATTAACGGTAGTATCTCAAGTGAAACATCGACAATGACGAATGTGTCAAAATATACACCAAACAACAATTTCGTTTTCAAAGATATTGAAGAATCGCTCGATAGATTTAGCGGCGAGTCCGGCAAAATATTTTCTGTATGGGTCAAAGAATTCGAGGAAATTTCGCAAGTGTGCGACTGGACTGATATTCAAAAGTACCTCTATGCGAGGCGGTTATTGAGCGGGGCAGCAAAGTTGGCAGTGCAAGCAGCAGGCGGTATCTCAAATTGGGATAAATTAAAAGAATTGTTGAAAAAAGAATTTGATAGTGTGCCGTCCAGCCTGGACGTACACAAAGCCTTAGAAAATAGTAAAAAGACATATAATGAAACTTATCTTGAATATATTTACTCAAAGAAACAGTTAGCAAGCAGAGGAAAATTAGATGAGCAATCTCTAATTGCTTATATTATTGCAGGAATTCCGGACGAATTTATTAATAAAACTATTTTGTACGAAGCAAAAACTCGAGATGAACTTAAGGAAAAAATTAAAACGTATCAAATTATTAAAACTCAACAAGGTGTAAAAAAGTTCTCGAAACCAAATGACATCCCAGGTGCTGCGAGTAAAGGGCCTCAATCTTTTAATAAAAGACGTTTTAATTGTGGCTCTCAATTTCATCTAACAGGGTTGTGCCCAAATAAAACAAAAGAGGCAAAATGTTTTAATTGCAAAAATTTCGGACATATGTCTCCTGATTGTCCCGAGCGGAAAAACGAGAAGCATGTTGAGCCGCGCAACAAAGTCAATTTAGTTTCATTTCTTGATATGAGTGTTCTGGTAAATATCGGTAATAAGAAAGTGAATGCCCTGGTAGATACCGGAAGGGATGTAACACTGATGCGAATCTCAATTTTCGATTCAATTAACAAATTATTTAATTACGATGGGCCCAGTATACCGCTGTCGGGTTTTGGAGCAAACTTATGCAAGACATTAGGCTCATCCTTTGTTTATTTTACCATCGACAATTTCAATTACTCGTGTCGCGTACACATAGTGCCAGATGCATGGTTACCTGAAGAAATGCTTATCGGAAAGGATATTTTAAATTTTGCGAAAGTTGTAATAGAAAACGGTAAAGTTAAATTATTTCGAGAAAAAGAAGCAGAAATAGTCGAAAACCCTTTCGAAAATATAAACGTGGTAGAGCTGATTAAAGAAGACGAACCTGAATGTGTTAAAGAGCTGAAGAATAACAAATTCTATGAAGAAGTCCGACGTTTGGTCAAAGCATATCAACCTATCAAGCCTGAGCAGTCTCGCATCCAGATGAAAATTCTTTTAGATAACGAAATTCCTATATATCAGAAGGCGCGCACACTTGCACCTAAACAAAGAGAGGTAGTAAAGGATCAAGTCAATCAATGGCTGAAAGATGGTATTATTCGAGAAAGCTGTTCTGATTTTGCTAGCGCAGTAGTACTTGCAAAGAAAAAAGACGGAACCTATAGATTATGTGTCGACTACAGAAAGCTAAATACGAAAGTTATGAAGGATAGATTTCCGCTGTCAAACATGGAGGATATAATCCAAAACTTATACAATGCAAAGGTTTTTACAACTCTTGATTTAAAAAATGGATTCTTTCATGTCGACATAGAAGAAAAAAGTCGTAAATACACATCATTCATTACACCCGATGGAATATTTGAATTTTTAAAAGTTCCCTTTGGTTTATGTAATTAACCTGCTGTGTTCCAAAGGTACATCAACGCTGTTTTCAAAACTCTATTTCAGAGGGAGAATATTTTAGTTAACGTAGACGATGTTATTATTCCTGCTGAAGATGATTTGGATTGTATAGAAAAATTAAAGTTGGTTTTGAAGCTTGCTGAAAAAAATGGTCTGGTAATAAAATGGGAAAAATGTAAATTTCTTCAAAAGAGAGTTGAATTCCTAGGTCATGTGATTGAGGCTGGAAGCATACAACCTACAACTGAAAAAACAAAAGCAGTAACAGGATTTCCTACTCCGAAGAATTTGAAGGAAGTTCAAAGCTTTTTAGGATTAACAGGATTTTTCAGGAAATTTATAGCCAATTACGCCTTAATAGCTAAACAACTGACTAATCTATTGCGGAAAAACACCTTTTTCAAATTCGGAGCCGATGAATTAGACGCATTCCATAAACTAAAAGAGATTCTTTGCAAAGCTCCAGTTTTAAAACTATTTAACCCAGAACTCGAAACTCAATTGCATACTGACGCAAGTAAGGAAGGTTATGGAGCCGTTTTACTTCAAAACCACAGTGAAGACGATAAATTCCATCCAATTTTGTACCTCAGTTTTAAGACAACGCCGCCTGAGAGAAATTATTCAAGTTATGAACTCGAGATCCTTGCTATAATAAAATCGCTGAAAAAACTAAGAACATACTTGCTCGGACTTAAATTCGAAATTTACACTGATTGTAAAGCTTTCGAACTCACGATGAAGAGAAAAGAATTATGTAGCCGCATAGCGAGATGGGCACTGCTCCTGGAAGAATTTAACTGCGATGTACGTCACCGCTCTGGAACCAGGATGAAGCATGTAGATTGTAGATGCACTAAGCCGTCATCCCTCTGTTATGCCAATTGAAGATGGGCTACTCCCAAGAATACGACAAGCCCAGTCAGAAGACGAATACTGCCGCATTCTCGCTTCAACTTTAAGAGGCAAATTTACCCAGAACAGAAATCGTTTTCTTAGCATGGACAATTTACCGCAGTAGTGGAGACACTTTGCAAACAAGACAAAACAAAGAAGAAAATTCGGGCATCGCGAGTTGTTATTCCAGCAGATCAGCGCATGCGTGTTTAGAGAGATGTCACAGAGCTGCTTTCATTCAATGGCAATGGATCGATATTCGTCTTTACAAACACATATTTTGCTACGCTTGCTATTGAAGCCGAAATTTTGCTTGTCTTCTGGGGTGATCTTTTTTATTATTCCTTTGTAAGCGAGGATGGAAGGCACTTTTGCGGGGTGTGCAGTGTGCACTACGGTCATGCAGATGCCGAATTGATGTTCTTTCTGATTATTTTGCGCCAAGAAATGAATTTCTTTTATGCGGCACATTTTTTTTTTTTTTTTCATTTTATATTCTGATTTGATTTTCTGACCAGACAGCCGTCGCTGGTTTATTTTCTCTTTTATATATTCTGGTCAACATTTTCTTATGAAAAAGCAAGTTGTGTTCGTTCTTCCGGGCTTGACAATTTTATTTGAATTTGTTTTTCTTTTCAGGGTGACGACATATTGAGGAAGGTTCAGGTTCAGGGATAAACCATTCGAAGATTATTTAATAAGGAGCGGGGTGATCTACAAGCTCGTTAAAGGAAAATACCTACTAGTCGTCCCCAGAAAATTGCAGAAAGAAGTGCTGAAAAAAATCCACGAAGAAGGTATAAGCATAAGAAAAGTCATTGCCGTTGCTGATCAAGAATATCACATTCCTAAATTTAGTAGAAAAGCCGAAGATGTCGTTAATAACTGCGTTATTTGCATTTTAGCAACACGGAAACGGGGAAAGCAGGAAGGGTTTTTAAATCCTTTAGATAAATCGGACGTGCCCTTACATACATTCCTCATAGATCATCTTGGTCCTATGCCGTCAACCTCTAAGAATTATAAATACGTTCTTGCTGTCATTGATGGATTCACGAAATTCACTTGGGAATATACCGTAAAAACAACATCAGCAGAGGAAGCCATATCAAAGCTGGAACAACAAAGCGACGTTTTCGGGAATCCTCATAGAATTATAACTGATAAAGGATCAGCGTTTACCGCCCATTCATTTAAAGAATACTGTGCCGAACGAGAAATTCAACTTATTGCAATAACCACAGGAGTGACTAGAGGGGACGGACAGGTAGAGCGTATACATGAGAGCATAATCTCTCTCTTATCAAAATTGTCAGTTGATGATCCTCAAAAATGGTTCAAATTCACATCACGCGTTCAACAGTTCATCAATTCTTCAAATTCAAGGTCCACGAATAAAACACCGTTCGAATTAATGATCGGAGTCCGAATGTACAAAAAGGAAGATTTTGATATCGCTGGAATGATAGAAGAAGCTATAAGAGATGACTTTGACGCAGAAAGACAAGAAACGAGAAATCAAGCTAAACAACAAATTCTAAAAATTCAGGAAGAAAATCGTAAATATTACAATCGAAAAAGGAAACCCGCACGCCAGTATAAAGTTCATGATCTAGTCGCTATTAAAAGGACACAATTCGGAGCCGGTTTGAAGCTATATCCTAAGTTCCTAGGACCTTATGAAGTCACTAAAGTCAAAGGAAAAGATCAAAGGAAACCATGAAGGTCCTATTAAAACCTCTTCAGCCGCAGATTACATGAAGTCGTGGGTTCAGTCAGATGATAGCGAAGAGGACAACACTGAAGAAGACGACGACAAATCGCCTGGGTCAGACGATTCACAGGATGCCCGAGTGTGGGAGTAAGGCCTAGATCAGATCAGTCTCTCGCTGAAGTACTCTGAAGCTGTACGCTGTTTTTCGCCCGAGCCGAATTGTAATTTGATATTGTTGATAGAGTGACAGTTTTTCTTCGCTGAAGGAATTAGCCGAGCTTGTTCCTTTTTGTTAATAATTCTCGCCGAATTAAAAGTCTTGCTGTTAGCCGTTGTGAATTAATTTTAATCTATAAGTGAATTCAATCCTAAATTAATCTATCAGTGAATTAAATCCTGAATTAATTTAAACGAATTAAACTCTAAATTAAGTTAAACGAAAACTTGAATTAAACTTCTATTTAAGTGGAATAAATTAAAAACAAAACATAAAAGAAAGTGTGATTTAATCCAAACCAAATCCCATAAAGTGTGTCAGAAGTGGCCGCTTAAATATGAACCAAATTAATTCGTAACTAGAAGTGCAACGCTGTTAACATTTTCTGGTCCGGTGCAGGTTACAGTAAGTAGCGGAGCAAAACGGTGAGTCTTCACAATTTTACAAATTAGTTCTGAAAACTTTTCGTCGATGACCGCGTATGGATGAATTGAGATTTTTTACAATACCTCAACTGCTGAAAGAACTTAAACAAAGGGGATTGCCTCAAAATTATCGCCTTAGAGAAGAGCTAGTACAAAGGTCACGCACTGTGATTGAAAGTGAAAATATTTTAGGGAGTGAGGCAGAAAAGAAAGCTGAGGAGGACAAATTTACAGACGTTTACGACCTAAGTATTTTAGAACAAACCGATTTCAAAGGCTTCGATTCAGACAGTATTAACGGTAGTATCTCAAGTGAAACATCGACAATGACGAATGTGTCAAAATATACACCAAACAACAATTTCGTTTTCAAAGATATTGAAGAATCGCTCGATAGATTTAGCGGCGAGTCCGGCAAAATATTTTCTGTATGGGTCAAAGAATTCGAGGAAATTTCGCAAGTGTGCGACTGGACTGATATTCAAAAGTACCTCTATGCGAGGCGGTTATTGAGCGGGGCAGCAAAGTTGGCAGTGCAAGCAGCAGGCGGTATCTCAAATTGGGATAAATTAAAAGAATTGTTGAAAAAAGAATTTGATAGTGTGCCGTCCAGCCTGGACGTACACAAAGCCTTAGAAAATAGTAAAAAGACATATAATGAAACTTATCTTGAATATATTTACTCAAAGAAACAGTTAGCAAGCAGAGGAAAATTAGATGAGCAATCTCTAATTGCTTATATTATTGCAGGAATTCCGGACGAATTTATTAATAAAACTATTTTGTACGAAGCAAAAACTCGAGATGAACTTAAGGAAAAAATTAAAACGTATCAAATTATTAAAACTCAACAAGGTGTAAAAAAGTTCTCGAAACCAAATGACATCCCAGGTGCTGCGAGTAAAGGGCCTCAATCTTTTAATAAAAGACGTTTTAATTGTGGCTCTCAATTTCATCTAACAGGGTTGTGCCCAAATAAAACAAAAGAGGCAAAATGTTTTAATTGCAAAAATTTCGGACATATGTCTCCTGATTGTCCCGAGCGGAAAAACGAGAAGCATGTTGAGCCGCGCAACAAAGTCAATTTAGTTTCATTTCTTGATATGAGTGTTCTGGTAAATATCGGTAATAAGAAAGTGAATGCCCTGGTAGATACCGGAAGGGATGTAACACTGATGCGAATCTCAATTTTCGATTCAATTAACAAATTATTTAATTACGATGGGCCCAGTATACCGCTGTCGGGTTTTGGAGCAAACTTATGCAAGACATTAGGCTCATCCTTTGTTTATTTTACCATCGACAATTTCAATTACTCGTGTCGCGTACACATAGTGCCAGATGCATGGTTACCTGAAGAAATGCTTATCGGAAAGGATATTTTAAATTTTGCGAAAGTTGTAATAGAAAACGGTAAAGTTAAATTATTTCGAGAAAAAGAAGCAGAAATAGTCGAAAACCCTTTCGAAAATATAAACGTGGTAGAGCTGATTAAAGAAGACGAACCTGAATGTGTTAAAGAGCTGAAGAATAACAAATTCTATGAAGAAGTCCGACGTTTGGTCAAAGCATATCAACCTATCAAGCCTGAGCAGTCTCGCATCCAGATGAAAATTCTTTTAGATAACGAAATTCCTATATATCAGAAGGCGCGCACACTTGCACCTAAACAAAGAGAGGTAGTAAAGGATCAAGTCAATCAATGGCTGAAAGATGGTATTATTCGAGAAAGCTGTTCTGATTTTGCTAGCGCAGTAGTACTTGCAAAGAAAAAAGACGGAACCTATAGATTATGTGTCGACTACAGAAAGCTAAATACGAAAGTTATGAAGGATAGATTTCCGCTGTCAAACATGGAGGATATAATCCAAAACTTATACAATGCAAAGGTTTTTACAACTCTTGATTTAAAAAATGGATTCTTTCATGTCGACATAGAAGAAAAAAGTCGTAAATACACATCATTCATTACACCCGATGGAATATTTGAATTTTTAAAAGTTCCCTTTGGTTTATGTAATTAACCTGCTGTGTTCCAAAGGTACATCAACGCTGTTTTCAAAACTCTATTTCAGAGGGAGAATATTTTAGTTAACGTAGACGATGTTATTATTCCTGCTGAAGATGATTTGGATTGTATAGAAAAATTAAAGTTGGTTTTGAAGCTTGCTGAAAAAAATGGTCTGGTAATAAAATGGGAAAAATGTAAATTTCTTCAAAAGAGAGTTGAATTCCTAGGTCATGTGATTGAGGCTGGAAGCATACAACCTACAACTGAAAAAACAAAAGCAGTAACAGGATTTCCTACTCCGAAGAATTTGAAGGAAGTTCAAAGCTTTTTAGGATTAACAGGATTTTTCAGGAAATTTATAGCCAATTACGCCTTAATAGCTAAACAACTGACTAATCTATTGCGGAAAAACACCTTTTTCAAATTCGGAGCCGATGAATTAGACGCATTCCATAAACTAAAAGAGATTCTTTGCAAAGCTCCAGTTTTAAAACTATTTAACCCAGAACTCGAAACTCAATTGCATACTGACGCAAGTAAGGAAGGTTATGGAGCCGTTTTACTTCAAAACCACAGTGAAGACGATAAATTCCATCCAATTTTGTACCTCAGTTTTAAGACAACGCCGCCTGAGAGAAATTATTCAAGTTATGAACTCGAGATCCTTGCTATAATAAAATCGCTGAAAAAACTAAGAACATACTTGCTCGGACTTAAATTCGAAATTTACACTGATTGTAAAGCTTTCGAACTCACGATGAAGAGAAAAGAATTATGTAGCCGCATAGCGAGATGGGCACTGCTCCTGGAAGAATTTAACTGCGATGTACGTCACCGCTCTGGAACCAGGATGAAGCATGTAGATTGTAGATGCACTAAGCCGTCATCCCTCTGTTATGCCAATTGAAGATGGGCTACTCCCAAGAATACGACAAGCCCAGTCAGAAGACGAATACTGCCGCATTCTCGCTTCAACTTTAAGAGGCAAATTTACCCAGAACAGAAATCGTTTTCTTAGCATGGACAATTTACCGCAGTAGTGGAGACACTTTGCAAACAAGACAAAACAAAGAAGAAAATTCGGGCATCGCGAGTTGTTATTCCAGCAGATCAGCGCATGCGTGTTTAGAGAGATGTCACAGAGCTGCTTTCATTCAATGGCAATGGATCGATATTCGTCTTTACAAACACATATTTTGCTACGCTTGCTATTGAAGCCGAAATTTTGCTTGTCTTCTGGGGTGATCTTTTTTATTATTCCTTTGTAAGCGAGGATGGAAGGCACTTTTGCGGGGTGTGCAGTGTGCACTACGGTCATGCAGATGCCGAATTGATGTTCTTTCTGATTATTTTGCGCCAAGAAATGAATTTCTTTTATGCGGCACATTTTTTTTTTTTTTTTCATTTTATATTCTGATTTGATTTTCTGACCAGACAGCCGTCGCTGGTTTATTTTCTCTTTTATATATTCTGGTCAACATTTTCTTATGAAAAAGCAAGTTGTGTTCGTTCTTCCGGGCTTGACAATTTTATTTGAATTTGTTTTTCTTTTCAGGGTGACGACATATTGAGGAAGGTTCAGGTTCAGGGATAAACCATTCGAAGATTATTTAATAAGGAGCGGGGTGATCTACAAGCTCGTTAAAGGAAAATACCTACTAGTCGTCCCCAGAAAATTGCAGAAAGAAGTGCTGAAAAAAATCCACGAAGAAGGTATAAGCATAAGAAAAGTCATTGCCGTTGCTGATCAAGAATATCACATTCCTAAATTTAGTAGAAAAGCCGAAGATGTCGTTAATAACTGCGTTATTTGCATTTTAGCAACACGGAAACGGGGAAAGCAGGAAGGGTTTTTAAATCCTTTAGATAAATCGGACGTGCCCTTACATACATTCCTCATAGATCATCTTGGTCCTATGCCGTCAACCTCTAAGAATTATAAATACGTTCTTGCTGTCATTGATGGATTCACGAAATTCACTTGGGAATATACCGTAAAAACAACATCAGCAGAGGAAGCCATATCAAAGCTGGAACAACAAAGCGACGTTTTCGGGAATCCTCATAGAATTATAACTGATAAAGGATCAGCGTTTACCGCCCATTCATTTAAAGAATACTGTGCCGAACGAGAAATTCAACTTATTGCAATAACCACAGGAGTGACTAGAGGGGACGGACAGGTAGAGCGTATACATGAGAGCATAATCTCTCTCTTATCAAAATTGTCAGTTGATGATCCTCAAAAATGGTTCAAATTCACATCACGCGTTCAACAGTTCATCAATTCTTCAAATTCAAGGTCCACGAATAAAACACCGTTCGAATTAATGATCGGAGTCCGAATGTACAAAAAGGAAGATTTTGATATCGCTGGAATGATAGAAGAAGCTATAAGAGATGACTTTGACGCAGAAAGACAAGAAACGAGAAATCAAGCTAAACAACAAATTCTAAAAATTCAGGAAGAAAATCGTAAATATTACAATCGAAAAAGGAAACCCGCACGCCAGTATAAAGTTCATGATCTAGTCGCTATTAAAAGGACACAATTCGGAGCCGGTTTGAAGCTATATCCTAAGTTCCTAGGACCTTATGAAGTCACTAAAGTCAAAGGAAAAGATCAAAGGAAACCATGAAGGTCCTATTAAAACCTCTTCAGCCGCAGATTACATGAAGTCGTGGGTTCAGTCAGATGATAGCGAAGAGGACAACACTGAAGAAGACGACGACAAATCGCCTGGGTCAGACGATTCACAGGATGCCCGAGTGTGGGAGTAAGGCCTAGATCAGATCAGTCTCTCGCTGAAGTACTCTGAAGCTGTACGCTGTTTTTCGCCCGAGCCGAATTGTAATTTGATATTGTTGATAGAGTGACAGTTTTTCTTCGCTGAAGGAATTAGCCGAGCTTGTTCCTTTTTGTTAATAATTCTCGCCGAATTAAAAGTCTTGCTGTTAGCCGTTGTGAATTAATTTTAATCTATAAGTGAATTCAATCCTAAATTAATCTATCAGTGAATTAAATCCTGAATTAATTTAAACGAATTAAACTCTAAATTAAGTTAAACGAAAACTTGAATTAAACTTCTATTTAAGTGGAATAAATTAAAAACAAAACATAAAATAAAGTGTGATTTAATCCAAACCAAATCCCATAAAGTGTGTCAGAAGTGGCCGCTTAAATATGAACCAAATTAATTCGTAACTAGAAGTGCAACGCTGTTAACATTTTCTGGTCCGGTGCAGGTTACAGTAAGTAGCGGAGCAAAACGGTGAGTCTTCACAATTTTACAAATTAGTTCTGAAAACTTTTCGTCGATGACCGCGTATGGATGAATTGAGATTTTTTACAATACCTCAACTGCTGAAAGAACTTAAACAAAGGGGATTGCCTCAAAATTATCGCCTTAGAGAAGAGCTAGTACAAAGGTCACGCACTGTGATTGAAAGTGAAAATATTTTAGGGAGTGAGGCAGAAAAGAAAGCTGAGGAGGACAAATTTACAGACGTTTACGACCTAAGTATTTTAGAACAAACCGATTTCAAAGGCTTCGATTCAGACAGTATTAACGGTAGTATCTCAAGTGAAACATCGACAATGACGAATGTGTCAAAATATACACCAAACAACAATTTCGTTTTCAAAGATATTGAAGAATCGCTCGATAGATTTAGCGGCGAGTCCGGCAAAATATTTTCTGTATGGGTCAAAGAATTCGAGGAAATTTCGCAAGTGTGCGACTGGACTGATATTCAAAAGTACCTCTATGCGAGGCGGTTATTGAGCGGGGCAGCAAAGTTGGCAGTGCAAGCAGCAGGCGGTATCTCAAATTGGGATAAATTAAAAGAATTGTTGAAAAAAGAATTTGATAGTGTGCCGTCCAGCCTGGACGTACACAAAGCCTTAGAAAATAGTAAAAAGACATATAATGAAACTTATCTTGAATATATTTACTCAAAGAAACAGTTAGCAAGCAGAGGAAAATTAGATGAGCAATCTCTAATTGCTTATATTATTGCAGGAATTCCGGACGAATTTATTAATAAAACTATTTTGTACGAAGCAAAAACTCGAGATGAACTTAAGGAAAAAATTAAAACGTATCAAATTATTAAAACTCAACAAGGTGTAAAAAAGTTCTCGAAACCAAATGACATCCCAGGTGCTGCGAGTAAAGGGCCTCAATCTTTTAATAAAAGACGTTTTAATTGTGGCTCTCAATTTCATCTAACAGGGTTGTGCCCAAATAAAACAAAAGAGGCAAAATGTTTTAATTGCAAAAATTTCGGACATATGTCTCCTGATTGTCCCGAGCGGAAAAACGAGAAGCATGTTGAGCCGCGCAACAAAGTCAATTTAGTTTCATTTCTTGATATGAGTGTTCTGGTAAATATCGGTAATAAGAAAGTGAATGCCCTGGTAGATACCGGAAGGGATGTAACACTGATGCGAATCTCAATTTTCGATTCAATTAACAAATTATTTAATTACGATGGGCCCAGTATACCGCTGTCGGGTTTTGGAGCAAACTTATGCAAGACATTAGGCTCATCCTTTGTTTATTTTACCATCGACAATTTCAATTACTCGTGTCGCGTACACATAGTGCCAGATGCATGGTTACCTGAAGAAATGCTTATCGGAAAGGATATTTTAAATTTTGCGAAAGTTGTAATAGAAAACGGTAAAGTTAAATTATTTCGAGAAAAAGAAGCAGAAATAGTCGAAAACCCTTTCGAAAATATAAACGTGGTAGAGCTGATTAAAGAAGACGAACCTGAATGTGTTAAAGAGCTGAAGAATAACAAATTCTATGAAGAAGTCCGACGTTTGGTCAAAGCATATCAACCTATCAAGCCTGAGCAGTCTCGCATCCAGATGAAAATTCTTTTAGATAACGAAATTCCTATATATCAGAAGGCGCGCACACTTGCACCTAAACAAAGAGAGGTAGTAAAGGATCAAGTCAATCAATGGCTGAAAGATGGTATTATTCGAGAAAGCTGTTCTGATTTTGCTAGCGCAGTAGTACTTGCAAAGAAAAAAGACGGAACCTATAGATTATGTGTCGACTACAGAAAGCTAAATACGAAAGTTATGAAGGATAGATTTCCACTGTCAAACATGGAGGATATAATCCAAAACTTATACAATGCAAAGGTTTTTACAACTCTTGATTTAAAAAATGGATTCTTTCATGTCGACATAGAAGAAAAAAGTCGTAAATACACATCATTCATTACACCCGATGGAATATTTGAATTTTTAAAAGTTCCCTTTGGTTTATGTAATTCACCTGCTGTGTTCCAAAGGTACATCAACGCTGTTTTCAAAACTCTATTTCAGAGGGAGAATATTTTAGTTAACGTAGACGATGTTATTATTCCTGCTGAAGATGATTTGGATTGTATAGAAAAATTAAAGTTGGTTTTGAAGCTTGCTGAAAAAAATGGTCTGGTAATAAAATGGGAAAAATGTAAATTTCTTCAAAAGAGAGTTGAATTCCTAGGTCATGTGATTGAGGCTGGAAGCATACAACCTACAACTGAAAAAACAAAAGCAGTAACAGGATTTCCTACTCCGAAGAATTTGAAGGAAGTTCAAAGCTTTTTAGGATTAACAGGATTTTTCAGGAAATTTATAGCCAATTACGCCTTAATAGCTAAACAACTGACTAATCTATTGCGGAAAACACCTTTTTCAAATTCGGAGCCGATGAATTAGACGCATTCCATAAACTAAAAGAAATTCTTTGCAAAGCCCCAGTTTTAAAACTATTTAACCCAGAACTCGAAACTCAATTGCATACTGACGCAAGTAAGGAAGATTATGGAGCCGTTTTACTTCAAAAACACAGTGAAGACGATAAATTCCATCCAATTTTGTACCTCAGTTTTAAGACAACGCCGCCTGAGAGAAATTATTCAAGTTATGAACTCGAGATCCTTGCTATAATAAAATCGCTGAAAAAACTAAGAACATACTTGCTCGGACTTAAATTCGAAATTTACACTGATTGTAAAGCTTTCGAACTCACGATGAAGAGAAAAGAATTATGTAGCCGCATAGCGAGATGGGCACTGCTCCTGGAAGAATTTAACTGCGATGTACGTCACCGCTCTGGAACCAGGATGAAGCATGTAGATTGTAGATGCACTAAGCCGTCATCCCTCTGTTATGCCAATTGAAGATGGGCTACTCCCAAGAATACGACAAGCCCAGTCAGAAGACGAATACTGCCGCATTCTCGCTTCAACTTTAAGAGGCAAATTTACCCAGAACAGAAATCGTTTTCTTAGCATGGACAATTTACCGCAGTAGTGGAGACACTTTGCAAACAAGACAAAACAAAGAAGAAAATTCGGGCATCGCGAGTTGTTATTCCAGCAGATCAGCGCATGCGTGTTTAGAGAGATGTCACAGAGCTGCTTTCATTCAATGGCAATGGATCGATATTCGTCTTTACAAACACATATTTTGCTACGCTTGCTATTGAAGCCGAAATTTTGCTTGTCTTCTGGGGTGATCTTTTTTATTATTCCTTTGTAAGCGAGGATGGAAGGCACTTTTGCGGGGTGTGCAGTGTGCACTACGGTCATGCAGATGCCGAATTGATGTTCTTTCTGATTATTTTGCGCCAAGAAATGAATTTCTTTTATGCGGCACATTTTTTTTTTTTTTCATTTTATATTCTGATTTGATTTTCTGACCAGACAGCCGTCGCTGGTTTATTTTCTCTTTTATATATTCTGGTCAACATTTTCTTATGAAAAAGCAAGTTGTGTTCGTTCTTCCGGGCTTGACAATTTTATTTGAATTTGTTTTTCTTTTCAGGGTGACGACATATTGAGGAAGGTTCAGGTTCAGGGATAAACCATTCGAAGATTATTTAATAAGGAGCGGGGTGATCTACAAGCTCGTTAAAGGAAAATACCTACTAGTCGTCCCCAGAAAATTGCAGAAAGAAGTGCTGAAAAAAATCCACGAAGAAGGTATAAGCATAAGAAAAGTCATTGCCGTTGCTGATCAAGAATATCACATTCCTAAATTTAGTAGAAAAGCCGAAGATGTCGTTAATAACTGCGTTATTTGCATTTTAGCAACACGGAAACGGGGAAAGCAGGAAGGGTTTTTAAATCCTTTAGATAAATCGGACGTGCCCTTACATACATTCCTCATAGATCATCTTGGTCCTATGCCGTCAACCTCTAAGAATTATAAATACGTTCTTGCTGTCATTGATGGATTCACGAAATTCACTTGGGAATATACCGTAAAAACAACATCAGCAGAGGAAGCCATATCAAAGCTGGAACAACAAAGCGACGTTTTCGGGAATCCTCATAGAATTATAACTGATAAAGGATCAGCGTTTACCGCCCATTCATTTAAAGAATACTGTGCCGAACGAGAAATTCAACTTATTGCAATAACCACAGGAGTGACTAGAGGGGACGGACAGGTAGAGCGTATACATGAGAGCATAATCTCTCTCTTATCAAAATTGTCAGTTGATGATCCTCAAAAATGGTTCAAATTCACATCACGCGTTCAACAGTTCATCAATTCTTCAAATTCAAGGTCCACGAATAAAACACCGTTCGAATTAATGATCGGAGTCCGAATGTACAAAAAGGAAGATTTTGATATCGCTGGAATGATAGAAGAAGCTATAAGAGATGACTTTGACGCAGAAAGACAAGAAACGAGAAATCAAGCTAAACAACAAATTCTAAAAATTCAGGAAGAAAATCGTAAATATTACAATCGAAAAAGGAAACCCGCACGCCAGTATAAAGTTCATGATCTAGTCGCTATTAAAAGGACACAATTCGGAGCCGGTTTGAAGCTATATCCTAAGTTCCTAGGACCTTATGAAGTCACTAAAGTCAAAGGAAAAGATCAAAGGAAACCATGAAGGTCCTATTAAAACCTCTTCAGCCGCAGATTACATGAAGTCGTGGGTTCAGTCAGATGATAGCGAAGAGGACAACACTGAAGAAGATGACGACAAATCGCCTGGGTCAGACGATTCACAGGATGCCCGAGTGTGGGATTAAGGCCTAGATCAGATCAGTCTCTCGCTGAAGTACTCTGAAGCTGTACGCTGTTTTTCGCCCGAGCCGAATTGTAATTTGATATTGTTGATAGAGTGACAGTTTTTCTTCGCTGAAGGAATTAGCCGAGCTTGTTCCTTTTTGTTAATAATTCTCGCCGAATTAAAAGTCTTGCTGTTAGCCGTTGTGAATTAATTTTAATCTATAAGTGAATTCAATCCTAAATTAATCTATCAGTGAATTAAATCCTGAATTAATTTAAACGAATTAAACTCTAAATTAAGTTAAACGAAAACTTGAATTAAACTTCTATTTAAGTGGAATAAATTAAAAACAAAACATAAAAGAAAGTGTGATTTAATCCAAACCAAATCCCATAAAGTGTGTCAGAAGTGGCCGCTTAAATATGAACCAAATTAATTCGTAACTAGAAGTGCAACGCTGTTAACATTTTCTGGTCCGGTGCAGGTTACAGTAAGTAGCGGAGCAAAACGGTGAGTCTTCACAATTTTACAAATTAGTTCTGAAAACTTTTCGTCGATGACCGCGTATGGATGAATTGAGATTTTTTACAATACCTCAACTGCTGAAAGAACTTAAACAAAGGGGATTGCCTCAAAATTATCGCCTTAGAGAAGAGCTAGTACAAAGGTCACGCACTGTGATTGAAAGTGAAAATATTTTAGGGAGTGAGGCAGAAAAGAAAGCTGAGGAGGACAAATTTACAGACGTTTACGACCTAAGTATTTTAGAACAAACCGATTTCAAAGGCTTCGATTCAGACAGTATTAACGGTAGTATCTCAAGTGAAACATCGACAATGACGAATGTGTCAAAATATACACCAAACAACAATTTCGTTTTCAAAGATATTGAAGAATCGCTCGATAGATTTAGCGGCGAGTCCGGCAAAATATTTTCTGTATGGGTCAAAGAATTCGAGGAAATTTCGCAAGTGTGCGACTGGACTGATATTCAAAAGTACCTCTATGCGAGGCGGTTATTGAGCGGGGCAGCAAAGTTGGCAGTGCAAGCAGCAGGCGGTATCTCAAATTGGGATAAATTAAAAGAATTGTTGAAAAAAGAATTTGATAGTGTGCCGTCCAGCCTGGACGTACACAAAGCCTTAGAAAATAGTAAAAAGACATATAATGAAACTTATCTTGAATATATTTACTCAAAGAAACAGTTAGCAAGCAGAGGAAAATTAGATGAGCAATCTCTAATTGCTTATATTATTGCAGGAATTCCGGACGAATTTATTAATAAAACTATTTTGTACGAAGCAAAAACTCGAGATGAACTTAAGGAAAAAATTAAAACGTATCAAATTATTAAAACTCAACAAGGTGTAAAAAAGTTCTCGAAACCAAATGACATCCCAGGTGCTGCGAGTAAAGGGCCTCAATCTTTTAATAAAAGACGTTTTAATTGTGGCTCTCAATTTCATCTAACAGGGTTGTGCCCAAATAAAACAAAAGAGGCAAAATGTTTTAATTGCAAAAATTTCGGACATATGTCTCCTGATTGTCCCGAGCGGAAAAACGAGAAGCATGTTGAGCCGCGCAACAAAGTCAATTTAGTTTCATTTCTTGATATGAGTGTTCTGGTAAATATCGGTAATAAGAAAGTGAATGCCCTGGTAGATACCGGAAGGGATGTAACACTGATGCGAATCTCAATTTTCGATTCAATTAACAAATTATTTAATTACGATGGGCCCAGTATACCGCTGTCGGGTTTTGGAGCAAACTTATGCAAGACATTAGGCTCATCCTTTGTTTATTTTACCATCGACAATTTCAATTACTCGTGTCGCGTACACATAGTGCCAGATGCATGGTTACCTGAAGAAATGCTTATCGGAAAGGATATTTTAAATTTTGCGAAAGTTGTAATAGAAAACGGTAAAGTTAAATTATTTCGAGAAAAAGAAGCAGAAATAGTCGAAAACCCTTTCGAAAATATAAACGTGGTAGAGCTGATTAAAGAAGACGAACCTGAATGTGTTAAAGAGCTGAAGAATAACAAATTCTATGAAGAAGTCCGACGTTTGGTCAAAGCATATCAACCTATCAAGCCTGAGCAGTCTCGCATCCAGATGAAAATTCTTTTAGATAACGAAATTCCTATATATCAGAAGGCGCGCACACTTGCACCTAAACAAAGAGAGGTAGTAAAGGATCAAGTCAATCAATGGCTGAAAGATGGTATTATTCGAGAAAGCTGTTCTGATTTTGCTAGCGCAGTAGTACTTGCAAAGAAAAAAGACGGAACCTATAGATTATGTGTCGACTACAGAAAGCTAAATACGAAAGTTATGAAGGATAGATTTCCGCTGTCAAACATGGAGGATATAATCCAAAACTTATACAATGCAAAGGTTTTTACAACTCTTGATTTAAAAAATGGATTCTTTCATGTCGACATAGAAGAAAAAAGTCGTAAATACACATCATTCATTACACCCGATGGAATATTTGAATTTTTAAAAGTTCCCTTTGGTTTATGTAATTCACCTGCTGTGTTCCAAAGGTACATCAACGCTGTTTTCAAAACTCTATTTCAGAGGGAGAATATTTTAGTTAACGTAGACGATGTTATTATTCCTGCTGAAGATGATTTGGATTGTATAGAAAAATTAAAGTTGGTTTTGAAGCTTGCTGAAAAAAATGGTCTGGTAATAAAATGGGAAAAATGTAAATTTCTTCAAAAGAGAGTTGAATTCCTAGGTCATGTGATTGAGGCTGGAAGCATACAACCTACAACTGAAAAAACAAAAGCAGTAACAGGATTTCCTACTCCGAAGAATTTGAAGGAAGTTCAAAGCTTTTTAGGATTAACAGGATTTTTCAGGAAATTTATAGCCAATTACGCCTTAATAGCTAAACAACTGACTAATCTATTGCGGAAAACACCTTTTTCAAATTCGGAGCCGATGAATTAGACGCATTCCATAAACTAAAAGAAATTCTTTGCAAAGCCCCAGTTTTAAAACTATTTAACCCAGAACTCGAAACTCAATTGCATACTGACGCAAGTAAGGAAGATTATGGAGCCGTTTTACTTCAAAAACACAGTGAAGACGATAAATTCCATCCAATTTTGTACCTCAGTTTTAAGACAACGCCGCCTGAGAGAAATTATTCAAGTTATGAACTCGAGATCCTTGCTATAATAAAATCGCTGAAAAAACTAAGAACATACTTGCTCGGACTTAAATTCGAAATTTACACTGATTGTAAAGCTTTCGAACTCACGATGAAGAGAAAAGAATTATGTAGCCGCATAGCGAGATGGGCACTGCTCCTGGAAGAATTTAACTGCGATGTACGTCACCGCTCTGGAACCAGGATGAAGCATGTAGATTGTAGATGCACTAAGCCGTCATCCCTCTGTTATGCCAATTGAAGATGGGCTACTCCCAAGAATACGACAAGCCCAGTCAGAAGACGAATACTGCCGCATTCTCGCTTCAACTTTAAGAGGCAAATTTACCCAGAACAGAAATCGTTTTCTTAGCATGGACAATTTACCGCAGTAGTGGAGACACTTTGCAAACAAGACAAAACAAAGAAGAAAATTCGGGCATCGCGAGTTGTTATTCCAGCAGATCAGCGCATGCGTGTTTAGAGAGATGTCACAGAGCTGCTTTCATTCAATGGCAATGGATCGATATTCGTCTTTACAAACACATATTTTGCTACGCTTGCTATTGAAGCCGAAATTTTGCTTGTCTTCTGGGGTGATCTTTTTTATTATTCCTTTGTAAGCGAGGATGGAAGGCACTTTTGCGGGGTGTGCAGTGTGCACTACGGTCATGCAGATGCCGAATTGATGTTCTTTCTGATTATTTTGCGCCAAGAAATGAATTTCTTCTATGCGGCACATTTTTTTTTTTTTTCATTTTATATTCTGATTTGATTTTCTGACCAGACAGCCGTCGCTGGTTTATTTTCTCTTTTATATATTCTGGTCAACATTTTCTTATGAAAAAGCAAGTTGTGTTCGTTCTTCCGGGCTTGACAATTTTATTTGAATTTGTTTTTCTTTTCAGGGTGACGACATATTGAGGAAGGTTCAGGTTCAGGGATAAACCATTCGAAGATTATTTAATAAGGAGCGGGGTGATCTACAAGCTCGTTAAAGGAAAATACCTACTAGTCGTCCCCAGAAAATTGCAGAAAGAAGTGCTGAAAAAAATCCACGAAGAAGGTATAAGCATAAGAAAAGTCATTGCCGTTGCTGATCAAGAATATCACATTCCTAAATTTAGTAGAAAAGCCGAAGATGTCGTTAATAACTGCGTTATTTGCATTTTAGCAACACGGAAACGGGGAAAGCAGGAAGGGTTTTTAAATCCTTTAGATAAATCGGACGTGCCCTTACATACATTCCTCATAGATCATCTTGGTCCTATGCCGTCAACCTCTAAGAATTATAAATACGTTCTTGCTGTCATTGATGGATTCACGAAATTCACTTGGGAATATACCGTAAAAACAACATCAGCAGAGGAAGCCATATCAAAGCTGGAACAACAAAGCGACGTTTTCGGGAATCCTCATAGAATTATAACTGATAAAGGATCAGCGTTTACCGCCCATTCATTTAAAGAATACTGTGCCGAACGAGAAATTCAACTTATTGCAATAACCACAGGAGTGACTAGAGGGGACGGACAGGTAGAGCGTATACATGAGAGCATAATCTCTCTCTTATCAAAATTGTCAGTTGATGATCCTCAAAAATGGTTCAAATTCACATCACGCGTTCAACAGTTCATCAATTCTTCAAATTCAAGGTCCACGAATAAAACACCGTTCGAATTAATGATCGGAGTCCGAATGTACAAAAAGGAAGATTTTGATATCGCTGGAATGATAGAAGAAGCTATAAGAGATGACTTTGACGCAGAAAGACAAGAAACGAGAAATCAAGCTAAACAACAAATTCTAAAAATTCAGGAAGAAAATCGTAAATATTACAATCGAAAAAGGAAACCCGCACGCCAGTATAAAGTTCATGATCTAGTCGCTATTAAAAGGACACAATTCGGAGCCGGTTTGAAGCTATATCCTAAGTTCCTAGGACCCTATGAAGTCACTAAAGTCAAAGGAAAAGATCAAAGGAAACCATGAAGGTCCTATTAAAACCTCTTCAGCCGCAGATTACATGAAGTCGTGGGTTCAGTCAGATGATAGCGAAGAGGACAACACTGAAGAAGATGACGACAAATCGCCTGGGTCAGACGATTCACAGGATGCCCGAGTGTGGGATTAAGGCCTAGATCAGATCAGTCTCTCGCTGAAGTACTCTGAAGCTGTACGCTGTTTTTCGCCCGAGCCGAATTGTAATTTGATATTGTTGATAGAGTGACAGTTTTTCTTCGCTGAAGGAATTAGCCGAGCTTGTTCCTTTTTGTTAATAATTCTCGCCGAATTAAAAGTCTTGCTGTTAGCCGTTGTGAATTAATTTTAATCTATAAGTGAATTCAATCCTAAATTAATCTATCAGTGAATTAAATCCTGAATTAATTTAAACGAATTAAACTCTAAATTAAGTTAAACGAAAACTTGAATTAAACTTCTATTTAAGTGGAATAAATTAAAAACAAAACATAAAAGAAAGTGTGATTTAATCCAAACCAAATCCCATAAAGTGTGTCAGAAGTGGCCGCTTAAATATGAACCAAATTAATTCGTAACTAGAAGTGCAACGCTGTTAACATTTTCTGGTCCGGTGCAGGTTACAGTAAGTAGCGGAGCAAAACGGTGAGTCTTCACAATTTTACAAATTAGTTCTGAAAACTTTTCGTCGATGACCGCGTATGGATGAATTGAGATTTTTTACAATACCTCAACTGCTGAAAGAACTTAAACAAAGGGGATTGCCTCAAAATTATCGCCTTAGAGAAGAGCTAGTACAAAGGTCACGCACTGTGATTGAAAGTGAAAATATTTTAGGGAGTGAGGCAGAAAAGAAAGCTGAGGAGGACAAATTTACAGACGTTTACGACCTAAGTATTTTAGAACAAACCGATTTCAAAGGCTTCGATTCAGACAGTATTAACGGTAGTATCTCAAGTGAAACATCGACAATGACGAATGTGTCAAAATATACACCAAACAACAATTTCGTTTTCAAAGATATTGAAGAATCGCTCGATAGATTTAGCGGCGAGTCCGGCAAAATATTTTCTGTATGGGTCAAAGAATTCGAGGAAATTTCGCAAGTGTGCGACTGGACTGATATTCAAAAGTACCTCTATGCGAGGCGGTTATTGAGCGGGGCAGCAAAGTTGGCAGTGCAAGCAGCAGGCGGTATCTCAAATTGGGATAAATTAAAAGAATTGTTGAAAAAAGAATTTGATAGTGTGCCGTCCAGCCTGGACGTACACAAAGCCTTAGAAAATAGTAAAAAGACATATAATGAAACTTATCTTGAATATATTTACTCAAAGAAACAGTTAGCAAGCAGAGGAAAATTAGATGAGCAATCTCTAATTGCTTATATTATTGCAGGAATTCCGGACGAATTTATTAATAAAACTATTTTGTACGAAGCAAAAATTCGAGATGAACTTAAGGAAAAAATTAAAACGTATCAAATTATTAAAACTCAACAAGGTGTAAAAAAGTTCTCGAAACCAAATGACATCCCAGGTGCTGCGAGTAAAGGGCCTCAATCTTTTAATAAAAGACGTTTTAATTGTGGCTCTCAATTTCATCTAACAGGGTTGTGCCCAAATAAAACAAAAGAGGCAAAATGTTTTAATTGCAAAAATTTCGGACATATGTCTCCTGATTGTCCCGAGCGGAAAAACGAGAAGCATGTTGAGCCGCGCAACAAAGTCAATTTAGTTTCATTTCTTGATATGAGTGTTCTGGTAAATATCGGTAATAAGAAAGTGAATGCCCTGGTAGATACCGGAAGGGATGTAACACTGATGCGAATCTCAATTTTCGATTCAATTAACAAATTATTTAATTACGATGGGCCCAGTATACCGCTGTCGGGTTTTGGAGCAAACTTATGCAAGACATTAGGCTCATCCTTTGTTTATTTTACCATCGACAATTTCAATTACTCGTGTCGCGTACACATAGTGCCAGATGCATGGTTACCTGAAGAAATGCTTATCGGAAAGGATATTTTAAATTTTGCGAAAGTTGTAATAGAAAACGGTAAAGTTAAATTATTTCGAGAAAAAGAAGCAGAAATAGTCGAAAACCCTTTCGAAAATATAAACGTGGTAGAGCTGATTAAAGAAGACGAACCTGAATGTGTTAAAGAGCTGAAGAATAACAAATTCTATGAAGAAGTCCGACGTTTGGTCAAAGCATATCAACCTATCAAGCCTGAGCAGTCTCGCATCCAGATGAAAATTCTTTTAGATAACGAAATTCCTATATATCAGAAGGCGCGCACACTTGCACCTAAACAAAGAGAGGTAGTAAAGGATCAAGTCAATCAATGGCTGAAAGATGGTATTATTCGAGAAAGCTGTTCTGATTTTGCTAGCGCAGTAGTACTTGCAAAGAAAAAAGACGGAACCTATAGATTATGTGTCGACTACAGAAAGCTAAATACGAAAGTTATGAAGGATAGATTTCCGCTGTCAAACATGGAGGATATAATCCAAAACTTATACAATGCAAAGGTTTTTACAACTCTTGATTTAAAAAATGGATTCTTTCATGTCGACATAGAAGAAAAAAGTCGTAAATACACATCATTCATTACACCCGATGGAATATTTGAATTTTTAAAAGTTCCCTTTGGTTTATGTAATTCACCTGCTGTGTTCCAAAGGTACATCAACGCTGTTTTCAAAACTCTATTTCAGAGGGAGAATATTTTAGTTTACGTAGACGATGTTATTATTCCTGCTGAAGATGATTTGGATTGTATAGAAAAATTAAAGTTGGTTTTGAAGCTTGCTGAAAAAAATGGTCTGGTAATAAAATGGGAAAAATGTAAATTTCTTCAAAAGAGAGTTGAATTCCTAGGTCATGTGATTGAGGCTGGAAGCATACAACCTACAACTGAAAAAACAAAAGCAGTAACAGGATTTCCTACTCCGAAGAATTTGAAGGAAGTTCAAAGCTTTTTAGGATTAACAGGATTTTTCAGGAAATTTATAGCCAATTACGCCTTAATAGCTAAACAACTGACTAATCTATTGCGGAAAACACCTTTTTCAAATTCGGAGCCGATGAATTAGACGCATTCCATAAACTAAAAGAAATTCTTTGCAAAGCCCCAGTTTTAAAACTATTTAATCCAGAACTCGAAACTCAATTGCATACTGACGCAAGTAAGGAAGATTATGGAGCCGTTTTACTTCAAAAACACAGTGAAGACGATAAATTCCATCCAATTTTGTACCTCAGTTTTAAGACAACGCCGCCTGAGAGAAATTATTCAAGTTATGAACTCGAGATCCTTGCTTTGGAAAAATTTCCTATTTCCATTTTCCCGTCAAAAAAGTTCTGTTTTTGGGAATTCAGTGTGTGCAAAGAAAACATTTTTTTATTTCCAATAAAATCAGTTAGTATATAAGCCATATTGTAGTGGCACACGCCTTCAAATAGGTCATGCATTAGGTCAACAGCATAATTTTTTATAATATGAAATGATTGTATTTCATTTAAAACTGAAGCTTTGTGTATGCGTTTTTCACGAAGAATATCGAAATCGTAGTTTTCAATAGTATGCAAAGAACAACATTTTTCGGAAGATAAGTACTTTGTTGAATTTTTATTTTCACTACAAAATCGGCAGAAATATAGAGCTGAAAACGATTTACTAAACTCAAGCATCCGATTTAATCCAAGATTGACATCTCTCTTGCCAATATTCGCGGAATCTGCTCATTCTGTTGCTATGATGATCCATGCAATGAATATTGTACGTGATGGAATTAAGCATTTGAATCCTGATCAAGTGCCAGTGATGGTAGTAGATCAACCTTTGTACGCCATTTGCAAACAAATTCAGTACTCACTACCAGAAATCCACGGTGAAACGGACTTCTTTGTATTCCTCGGTGGGCTGCACATTGAAATGGCTGCATTGCGAATGATTGGCCAGTGGTTGACTGGTAGTGGATGGGATGCCGTGCTCGTTGAAGCAGGTGTTACGACTCAAGGTAGAGCCGAATCGATGTTAAAGGCATCACATGTGACGAGAACCAGATATGCGCACCAGGTAAATAAAATGAAATTCAAGAACAGAATTTCATTCTTGTTCTCTATAAACCTGCGTTTTCCTCTTCATTTTTGCGGTCGCGGTTCACGTAATAAAGTATTTTCCTACAATATTTTTGAGCTCATTTTTAAGTAATCCGTTAGCCAGATATCATAAATTTCTGAGATGATTTCAGGTCACAGCACCCGTTTTATATACCTTCCAAAAGAGGGCATTCGAAAACTATTCCGAGAGTGTAGCAGATACTCTCAACTTTTCTGAATGGCACACTGAAAACTGCCGGACCAAACCCCAATTTAAGTTTTGGGACGTAACTCTAAAACTGGAGCTGATGGTCCTGCAGTTTGTCAGGGCAGTAAGGTCTGCTGACTACGATTTATATTTGGAGGCTATTAGTAGACTGGTGAAATGGTTTTTTGCACTAGATCATGTAAACTATAGCCGCTGGCTATCAGTTCATATTCGTGATCTAATACAAGTGAGCCAAATTAACCCTGAATTAGCTAAGCAGTTCCGTGCAGGCAAGTTTGTCACAAGGAAAACGAATCGAAATTTCTCCTCGATTGCGTTGGATCACATGCATGAACAGCTTAATGCACAATTAAAAGGACATGGAGGTAAACATAAATTGATCCTTCTCGATAGTAATTCTCTTCCCCTTTTATTTTTCTATGAAAAGAATATGATTAATTTATAAATATTTTAAAACGCTTCGAAGGAATTGTGGGTCTTACTGAAAGCTCAGACACTTTGCGGAAATGGATGCTCGCAGGCCCCGAGCTAGCACGTATGGTATCTCACTTTGAGTGTGCATTTCACCTTAATTCAGACAACGAAGATAGTACCCATCACGCACAAAGTAGCTCAGCCAAAAAGAACTTCAACAAAGACTTTGATGGATTGCTGAATGTGTTCGAGGAACTTGGGAACCCATTTTTAGAGGCAAGCACTGATCTTTACAACGTTGACAACAAACGGGTAGCGCCTGCTGTTGTTATACACACTGTGATGAATATTGAAGAAGCTGGTATTAAAAAATACGAGGCATTCGTATCACTGACCCAATAAAGTTGAACAAGTATCCACTTTTCAACTGGAGCTTTAAAACATCTACTGCTATGAGTAGGACAAAGGCAAAACTCACAGGACTTAAGAATGACTGCTCACTGTTCAGTCGACTATACATAGCTTGTCAATCTAGGAGTGGTGATGTTGATGAATTTTTCAGACACGAAAACCAACCTTGTCTTCCCGCATTATCCGATATGCGCCAGCTAAGATCATGCAAGAAGTCTGATCTCATTACATGCCTGGTTAGTACCACTGAAGGTAGCTCACAAACTGCAGCACCACAAGTGTACGCCAAAGTAATTGATGGAGCAGCCATAGTACACATGCTGAAACCTGGTACTGTTAAGAATTTTCAGGAATATGCAGATAAAGTATTTCTGCAATATCTAAAAAATGAATGTAGCTCACACATCAAGAGAATCGATGTTATTTGGGACCGGTACGAGCCTGGAAGTCTCAAAAGTGGCACCAGAGAAAAGAGAGGAGCAGGAAATAGAACAAAGGTGACCCCGGCGACGAGAATACCACGGGAACCGTGTAACAGCTTTTTGCGGGATCCTACAAATTAAACAGAACTTTTTGAGTTGCTTGCTATTGCTATAACGAGGACTCATATCAATGGTGTACAAATTGTATCTACGTACAACAAGAACGTCCTGACATCAACTGCACATCAAGAGCTGAGAGTACTGCAGCCATGCAATCATGAAGAGGCAGATACTAGGATTCTTCTCCACGTCAAAGAAGCTTCGGAAAACGGTCATTCTAAGGTCATGGTACGCACAACCGACACCGACGTCCTCGTGTTGTGTATAGCGACTGTGGCTACGATTGATGGGCTCGATGAACTGTGGGTGTCAATCAGCACGGGGAACCACCACAAGTACATTGCTGCCCACATAATATCAGAAGCAATAGGTAATAATGCACAGATTGCACGAATGATACCTTTCTGATTAAAAACATTTCTAATTTTATTTTATGTTGCAGGCCCTGCGAAATCGGCAGTTTTCCCCGTGTTCCATGCATTTTCTGGTTGTGACCAAGTGTCTTCATTCAATGGCCGAGGCAAAAAAACTGCGTACGACGCCTGGCAGAGCTATCCACCCGCAACTGACGCTTTGAAACTTTTGTCCGCCGGACTTGTAGATGAGGCCATGAGTGGGTTACAAGCGTTGGTCGTGACTATATACGACAGAACATCCGCGGTCAAAACCGTCAATGATTGTCGCGGGAAACTCTTCACACAGAAAAGCAGATCACTTGAAGCGATTCCACCTACTCTCGATGCCCTTACACAACACGCATTGCGAGCAGCGTATCAGGGAGGACATGTGTGGGGACAGTGCTTTAATGCACATCAACAGTTGCCTGACCCCGCAAACTGGGGCTGGCATCGGTGTGGTGATCAATGGGAGCCTAAGTGGACCACGCTTCCTGTGGCTGATGAGACACTCATCGCTCTCATTAAGTGCGGCTGTACTAAGGGCTGCACATCAAGATGCAAATGCCACAAAAGCAATCTACCTTCCACCGAATTATGTTCCTGTGGTATGTATGTATAAGTTTTTATGATTACGTAATGTACTATAATAAATAAAAACTTCCTTTTCTTCTAGGTCCATTCATTAGTCCAGTGGCTTTCTTGTGTACCTAATATAATATAATATAGTATATTTCCAAAATTTATACCAATAAACACACTTTTGTTTTGAAAATGATTTATCTTACTTTAAGCCTGAAGCAGAACGCAAGTGTACACGAGAAGAAAAATACAGAAAGGTTTTCCAGCCTTGACAACAACCAGCGCGTTAGTCCACGCGCGCCCACGGGAAAAGGCTTGTTGTAGAGTCAGTTTTTGTTGTAGATGCAAATGAGTGCATGATTCTAAAAGGAAATTTTGTGCTCCACAACTTTTATTTCTGACATTTTTTCGATACGACGTCGTATTTAGACGTAAATTACAAAAGAATTCAAAATTTTGATGATTTTGAATGAAGATTTTGACTTTTGAGACATGTGGATGACGCAATTTTTGTACTACTTTTTTTGTGTGTTGACCAAATGAAAGCCCAAGTCCTTAGGAGCATTTTGGCACCACAACGAAACAAATAGGCCCAGTCGTTTGCGATCCACAACGGTTTTTCTGAATATGCCTCCTAGAGATATGTAATCGTCTATATCTCCCGTCTGAGTACGCGATGGGCGTGGCCCCCGATCTGGTTTCGAAGAGGACAGTATAAACATCATCTGTGCGAAATCTCATGCTTCTATCACAAAGTGCAAGGTTCAGACCCTTAACGTCCGGACTACCAAGAACAAGTCCTAAAATGAAATGAATTCGTTTGGAACCTTCAGGTAAATTTAACTCAATTCCATCTGTTTCTAAAGATGTGATAGTTTTTACTAGATACTTCAAGCACAAATCGTTTCCAAATCTCGTTGAAAAATCTCTAGCTTTAACGAAAACTGCTAAGAATATTTAATTTACTTTAGATGCATGTTCTAACATTGGGAAAGAGTAATATATACCTGTTATACATTGACATCCAGCATGAGATCCTAACGGATTGTTTATTTCAAAATCATCCGCATACAGGGAAAAGGGAATTAAGAGTTTTTGGGGATATAATTCTTTTTTCTCCCGCCACAACTCACCTTGCACAAAGTTTTCAATCGAATTATCTTCTGTTCGTAACCTTTCTCGGTTTAATCAATAATTTTTTAAAACATCCTTTTTTTCAAATATCTTTTTGAACTGGAAGTCTAGAGGCAACAAAACCCCTTTACTTATGGTTTCATCGAACGTAAATATTACCATTGTTCGGTGTCCTCCTTCAACCACGAAGGTTCGGTCCACCAAATTTCGCTCTCAATTAATTGGGACGAGCTGACGCCACGCGAAGCTTTATCTGCAGGATTCTGTTGCGAGGGAACATGCCGCCAGTTCGCACTGCCAACGTTTTCGATGATCTCGGTAATACGGTTTGCCACGAACGACTTCCAGCGATGAGGCAGGTTGCGGATCCAGGCCAACACAATGGTTGAATCTGTCCATAGCGTTACTTTACACGATTGGTTTACACGATGCCTTTATCAGTCTGGACAATAATACAGCCCCACAAAGGTCTGAACGCGGAAGAGAAACAGTTTTAATCGGAGCCACTCGAGTTTTGACATCCCAAGCCGAACTACAGGGGTTCGTTTATAGTTGGTGATACGCAGATAAATGGCTGCAGCATACGCATTCTCAGAGCTGTCGCAAACTTCTATTTGCGAACTCTTGACACTGTTATGCCAGCGAGGAATCCTGATTCGTTCAATTTGCGAAAGGTCGTTTACGAAACCCGACCAAGCGCCCCGCAAATGTTCCGGCAATTCTGCATCCCAATCAGTTCCGGTGACCCAGAGCTTTTGCATCAGAATTTTGGCTTGCACTACAACAGGGCTTATCCAGCCCAGAGGATCAAATAATTTTGCAATTTGGGAAAGCACAGCGCGTTTTGTCTATTGCCGTTCCTTGTTCACACTCAATTTGTATTGAAATTCATCGGACTTGGGGTTCCAATATATACCAAGCGCTTTTAGCATTGGATTCTCCAAGAATTGCATTTGTACTTCTTCATGAGAGCGATTCTCGTGTGGGATATCTTGCAGCATGCGGTTATTGTTAGTCGCAACTTTTCGCAGATGAAAATTACCCGTCTTCAGTAATGTGACGATTTCCATTAGTAATTTAGTGGATTCTTCTAAGGTGTCTCCTCCTGAGAATACATCATCCACGTAAAAATCACGCGCTAAACATTCCGATCCCCGAGGGAACCGGTTTTTTTCGTCCTCAGCCAATTGTAATAGCGTTCGAATTGCTAAGTAAGGAGCGCAGTTCACCCCAAAAGTAACCGTTTTAAGCTCATACTCTTTTATTACCGAATTTGGTTGATTGCGCCATAGGATTCTTTGATACTTGGCGTCGTCTGGGTGAATCCAAATTTGACGGTACATCTTCTCGATGTCAGCCGTAAATACGAACCTGTGACGTCGCAGTCTTAGAATAATACTTGTAATGTCCTGCTGAAGAGTGGGTCCTGCTAAAAGCTGATCATTCAGGGAAGCCCCGTTGCTTGATTTGCAGGATGTATCGAACACCACTCTTAGTTTTGTTGTGGTACTCGACGGCTTGAGCACGGCATGTTGCGGAATGTAATATGCGCCGTCAGTCTATTGAGTATCAGAGTGTACCCCCCACATATGGCCACAAGAGATGTATTCCTCCAAAACCTGATTATATTGAGGAAGGATACCCCTACTAAGGTTGCTGGTTTCGGTGGAAAAATAGCGTTTGCCGAGATAAACCGAGATTTGCATTTGTTGCGATATTAACAATAAAACACAGTGCTTGCTTTTAACTACATTATTTTATTTTTCGTTATTTCATGCAGAACCTGTCTTCTCATTGTCTCGCAACTTACTAACTAGCTAACTTCTATCTTGACCTCTCTTCCATATCTCTGTGTTGCCACATTGATTTATACTTTGTGGTAACTATGTGGTTAACTATTCATTTTTGTACTGTTCGCCACAGCATTCTTCTCCTTAAATGGTAATCGCACGACATAAGATCCGTCGGGATTGCGATAATGAGTTTTCTCAAACAATTTCTCGCAATAATCATCCAGTGTTGATCCCTTTTGTGTAGTTGTGATCTCCTCGAGCTCCCAAAATTTCTTTAATTGCTCTCCAATGGTAACGCTATAGGATTCCACTGTTGGAGCTGAGTGCCTATCACCCGAGGTTTTCCCGGTGAATATCCAGCCAAAAATGGTATTTTGCCGGATCGGAGTACCTTGAGGACCCTTCCTGATATCTTCTAGTAAGATTCGAGGATATCCGTCCGCTCCAATTATCATATCCACTTTCGCTGGGGTACCGAAATTGGAATCAGCAGCGTCTAAGTCTTGCAAATGCTTCCAACTGCTTGCTACATGCACTGCCGGGTGCAAATCGGTTAATGAATCTAGCACGAGGGCCGTCACAGGTAAACATACAGTAGATTTTAGCGAAGTTAAGGAGATATCAACTGATTTTCTGGCTGTTAATGCCTCCTTCTTGCCTAGACCGGTGACTGCGAGAGATATCGGTCGGAACTTGATTTTTAATTTTTTCACCAGGGCCGATGTCACGAAAGTAGCTTGCGACCCAAGGTCAATTACTGCCCGAATCTTTACACTCCCACCGCAGGTTTGAATTCCTACCTCGGCCGTTGCCACCACAACAGCTTGGTTTTCCCTGACGAAATGCGTAGACATCTTTGGAAGGGACGCAGGAGCTGTTTCTGTCCGGAAGTTCTGGGTACCATGGGCGTCATTCGTACTGGCATTGCTGGGCCTAGACGGCAGATGTAACAGGGTATGGTGTCTGCCCTTACATTCATTGCATGCCGATTTACTACGACAATTTTAAATGGCATGAAATTCGCCCAGGCAGTTGATGCAGTAACCGTTCGCTTTAGCGATACGTAATCGTTCTTGGGAATCAAGTTTCAGAAATTTTTTGCACTGGCGTACAGAATCCTTTTCGTGACACATTTTACAGCTCGAGGGGCTGAAGCGCGTCTCGAGAAAGGCCTTGAAGGTTTCCCATTCAGGATAGTTATCGACATTTGATAGTTTTTCTTCCCATGCCCGGTGGGTATCAGGAGGAAATTTTTGCGTTAGCAGTTGTAGCAGAAGAGGACCCCATTCATCCACAGGTAAAAGTTTTAATTTTGGTTTTAATAAAAAAAAACCAATTGTTGTTTTAACCCTTTTTATTATTTAAAAACTAGCCTAGTAGTCCAGTGCAATTAGACCGAAAAAAGGCCAAACTGCGGAATAATTCATATAACGGCAAATGATGACTTTTCTGGTAGGTAATGATGTCCTGATTAATGTCCCAAAAGTCCCCAAAGGGGAAGTGTAAGGACAAAATTTGGCAAGCCTTTAAAGGACTAAAATCGTGTCCTGGATTGCAATTTTTCGAAATATCTCGATTTTCATTGACTTAACGACAAAAATTAATAAGACCAAAAAGAAAGCGTTGGAAATTCTCTACAAAAAAGATAAGGGGTCTTTTTTTCGTATACGCAACCGTTTTCTTCAAAACGACGCGTAAAAAGTCAGATCGCCGCACCGACCGCGAGAATTTTCGGAAATTATACTTATCAACAAATCTTATGCTGGTTGAGAATATGTTAGTATCCAACGGCCGTTTTAAACCAATTAACACATGCTGATTTCAAATATTCAAACCGTTTTTCTCAATCACCCACCGTTTTTTAGATATTCAAATTCAAAAAATTTAAAAATGGCCGAAATTGTGTAAATTTAACAGGAATTTATTGCTATATGAATTACTAATGACTGAAGTTTAAACATTGAAATTAATGTATATGAGCCATATACCACTTATCCAATACAGCAACATTTCATTGAAGGTATAATACACTTATAAAATGCATGTAACTGTTGCCTATTTTGTTGAAAAACCACTATTTAGAGGACAGATATTCGTTAATAACTTTTACAGTTTTTTATGTTTTGCAAAACCCTTCAATATTTCCTTTCAAAATAGAATAGAGAACCGATAACTAAAATTTTAAATCAATGGGATAAAAATTGTTCGAGTTATACTGATTTGAAAATCAGTAATTTTATTCTTGCCCGTGCTTAAGATTTGTTGGTGAGTATAATTCCCGAAGATTCTCGCGGTCGATGCGGCGATCTGACTTTTTACGCGTCGTTTTGAAGAAAACGGTTGCGTATACGAAAAAAAGACCCCTTATCTTTTTTATAGAGAATTTCCAACGCTTTCTTTTTGGTCTTATTAATTTTTGTCGTTAAGTCAATGAAAATCGAGATATCTCGAAAAATTGCATTCCAGGACACAATTTTAGTCCTTTAAAGGCTTGCCAAATTTTGTCCTTACGCTTCCCCTTTGGGGACTTTTGGAACATTAATGAGGACATCATTACCTACCAGAAAAGTCATCATTTGCCGTTATATGAATTATTCCGCAGAAAAAGTCTAATTGCACTGGACTATAGTCGCACAAGTCAAGTTGCACTTAAAATAATTTCAAAGGATGTACTTCACATAACTTATGATACTTCACTTAGGTTAATTCTCGTACTTCACATAACAATATTTAGATTAATTGATTGTAACTGCAACTCAAAGACTTTCTTGACGTGATTTCTCACTTCGGTTTGGTCATGGACTTGGTCGGAGCATCTTATAAATTTCGCAATCAATTACAAAGAAATCAATTATTGCAATAATTGCAGTTAAGCTGCTGGCGCTTGCGCTTGGTGCCAGAGCCAGATGTTTTTCTGTAGAAAAAAGGGCATGGGAGAAAAAGTGTGGGAATCGTTTGGATTAAATTAGATTAGCAAGTGTGAGAATCATACTTATAACAGTACTTCTAGATGCTTTAATGAATTCAAGCATTCAGACGTTGTATCAATAAGCGCTTTGACTGCATTCGCAGCTTCGTTACCGATTTTTGGTTGAGCGGTCAACGTGCGCAATTGACTAGAGATTAAGACACGTTTGTTGTCATACCTTCGCACCGGAGCAGCCTAGGCGGCGCGGCGCACAGTGTGAGATTTCAGCTACCTAGCAGGATTTAATTCTTATGAGTTGAATTTGTTCTCTTTTTTGCTAAAAGTAGGTATATCATGTTCCAACTTGAGACATAAGCTATATTATATTCGCCTAAAATATTGGATTTAAAAATGGCGGACGAAAGATGGCGACCAATAAATCAAAACTTCAACGGATTAGCAGGCAAATTTTTATTTGGGGGTTTTCATAGATGCTGATTGCGAATAATAATTTTATTCACTTTCGGAAGAGATATCTTCTTCATCTGTACTAAAAGAACTTTCTTCAGGCGTTTTAAGAAGAGTGAGAACTTCTCTCGTCAATGTCTTCTTAGTACCTCTTTTTGGCATCTTTCTGAGACTCGTTATGAGGGGATCAGAAGAAATCAATAGTCTGTGCACTAGATCAGTATTTGTGTGAACGCGTGACGTTTTTCTCGTGAACATCTCTCTATACTTTCGGCAGTCTTTATTCCTGGCCTCTTGCGCCTCCTCCGAAAGCTGGCCGATAGGAAGGACACAGGAGGAAATCACAATTTTTCCATGACACAACACTTTGTGCACACTACTGGGCATATAGTATCAAGTATAGTGCCTGAGGTATAATTCCATTGTTTCTTCGGTGTATTTCCCGAATGCGTCAGGATCAATTTTGTATCCACAGTTCATGGTTTCCAAGATAACATGGAAGCGATTAATAAGCTCCAGGTTGAATCCCGTGATATCCGCTGTCACGTTTGCGTTTCTAAAAAAACGACGAGCCGTATTGCCATCATTTGTATTTCCTGATGATTGGTTTGGCAGATCAACTAGGAGACCTACTTCATTTTTGAATCGGTCTTGAATCGACTTTTTTCTTTCAGCAACAATTTTTTTCATCTCAGGTCCTTTAACTTGCCAAACTTTAACAGGTAGACGGTATGAAATATGTAGAATGCATTCCATAAATCTAATCCACGAATGAAGTGGAGACAAACCAAAAGTCAATGTTCTTTCATCTACTGCTCTACCTGCAATAAGGCTCGGCTTATTCATTATTTTTGGAGTAGCGCCACAGATAAAACAACTTTGTGATGACGTAAACTCCGATAGTGCAGAACATACCTTTCCGTCAACCATAGTCAATACTAAGGACGTTATCACTGTGAACGATTTACCATCGACTACGACAGTGGTTGGGATTAATGAATTTATTATTTATTATTATTATTAAAATATTTTATTAAGGTAATGTACAATCAGTGATAACAATTTATATATATGCATACAGTGATTAGAGACAATGCTCTTTACAGCCTGAGATGCAGTAGTTTTTAATGACTTTTAATGAATAGGTAATATTACAGACATGAAGGGAAAATTAAATGGTTAAAAACCCTTACTAATTCTTACCAACTATGCTACTTATACCTAACTTACTTATAGTAATGGACCATATTTACAGGATTTATATAATTAATTACGAGAACTAGTTTGATATTAGGTCGTTATTGTGATTTTCAGTAGTTTGCATAAAAGAATTTAGTAGATAGGAAATTTCATCAAAAATGGGATTGATGTTGGCTTTAACGTGTAGCATGGAAAAACCATGGCAGATTGAAGATCATCTTTAATATCTTATTTTGCATTCTTTGCAACTTTATAATATGCGTTTTTGCACAATCGGCCCAAAGAGGTACGCCATATAAGAGGACAGCTCTAAAGATTGTTTTGTATATGATCATCTTGTTTTCCACACTCAGATCAGATTTGCGGTTTATGAATGGGTATAGAGACTTGATTAAACTGGAAGATTTTTGCAGTTTGGATTCGATATATTTATCAAAAAGTAGCTTGCTATCAAATATGATGCCAAGGTACTTGAGCTCATTACACCAGTCGATGTGTGCGCAATCAATATTAATTTTTTGTTGCGGTAAGAAATTGTGTTTTCTTCTGCGAGTGAAAAAGATAGCTTGAGTTTTACTAGAATTAATTTGAATATTCCATTTATTGTAATATTTGATGACTATGTTCAATGCATTTTGCAGATCGCTCACAATTTTTGAGGCATTACAGTCTGAGGTGAAAATACCGGTATCATCTGCGTACATAGCAAAGTAGCAGTTTGGTAGGGTAGGAAAGTCTGATGTGTAAATATTATACAAAAGCGGCCCAAGGACAGACCCTTGGGGGACGCCGGCAGGTATTTCATAGGGAACGGAAACCTCGCTACCGATGCCTACACTAAAAGTCCTTTCTGTTAGGAAGCTATGGACAATTTTTACCAAATAATGGGGAAATTGGAATTGTACGAGCTTGTGGATTAGCCCATTGTGCCATACTGAGTCGAAGGCTTTTTCGATATCTAAGGTGAAAAAACCAGTGGAGTTGCCACGTGTGAAATTATCTTTAACGTGTTTCTTTATTCTATAAGCCTGATGGATGGTTGAATGTCCTGAGCGGAAACCAAATTGCTCATTTCTGAAAATGTTGTTGGCTTCTATGTGGTTCATTAGTTTATTTTTAATAATTTTTTCATAGATTTTGCTAAGTGAACTTAAAAGGCTGATTGGTCTATAACTGTTGGGACATTCCGGTGGTTTATTATATTTTAGTATAGGGACTACCTTGGCAGTTTTCCAGGCGGAGGGAAATATTTGCAGTTTTAAGCAGCAGTTAATAATAAAGGCTAGCAGAGCTATGCCTTTTTTTGGGAGCGACTTGAGCACTATATTCGGGATAGAGTCAGTGCCAGGAGCTTTGTTGATTTTAAGAGTTTTAATTATTTGTATAATATCAACTGGATTGACTATAGTATTAGGCGTCAGATCAGACGTCATGTTGTGAGTTCTACTTAGAGATTGCCGCACCTGACTTTCAGTATTTTGGTCACTTCTGAAATTTAGGGTAGTCTTGTGATTTTTTGAAAATATGTCTGCCAACAAGTTAGATTTTTCTTTTCTGGTAGAGTACTTTCTGTTTTGAAACTTGAGGGTAGGAATACTTTTACTTTTGTTTTTGATTATTTTAACGACATTCCAGAAAGGCTTTCCGGATTTACTGAGATTGGAAAGAAAATAGTTCCAGTTTTTATTTCGTAGTTCTATTATACTCTCACGTATTTAAAGATTCGCAATTTTTAATTGCTGTTTGAAAAATGGTTGCCTTGTTCTGATCCATTTCCTACGAAAAAAATTTCTAATATTAATAAGGAATTGTACCTCCTCGGTTATTTTTATTTGCTGTTGTTTAAATCCATCCTTGACAGGAGGTACTGATTTTTCAATTGCAAGGTAGATAATATTCATAAATTCGTTAATTAAATTGTCCACTTCTTGGGAGGTTGTTACACCGTTTAATGAGCGATTTGAAAGATTGGTGTTAACAGATACCAGCTTTTGGTTTATTATTCTCTGAATATTGGTTTATTATTCTCTGAATAATACACCTTTGTAATCGGTTCGAAAAAATTTTTTATAACCCCCCCTCAAATTTTTTTCTTTTACGTTTCAAGATGCGTGGAGTCCAAAACTGCAATGTCTGTCCGCCGTCCGCCGTCCGCCGTCCGCCGTGTCAGCGATATCTACCTTAAATAACGGTCGGAAAAAATCGTTCTTTCGCATATAGGCTACATTTGGACCCTAGTTGTGTCCCGAAGCTCGGCAGCTTGATCGGAATACGGTCTGGGGTTTTAGGGGTGAAAAAGGGGGGTAAAATTACGCATTTTTAAAGTTTTTGTAAACTTGGGCATGTGGGGTATCGTTTTTATGTTTTTTAGGATGAGGATATCGAATATGAAGTCGATTTTGACGAAAGAGTGAAAAATTAAAAAAAAAAAAATTTAATTTTTTTTTAAATGAAATTTTTTTTTTTTTAAAAGACATTTTTTTTTTTTATAAAATAAAATAAACGCTGCTTGGGTGGATTACCAATGTAACTGTATTCAACCAGAAATAATAAACCCATGTGTAAAGACATTGCAGCGTTTTTAAAAAGAGACCATTTTGCTTTTTTGTAGTTAGGTTTAGGCAGTGTGTCAGCAGAAATGACCGAGTCTGAAAATTTGGTCAGCACGGGTAGGTGATCTGAAGAGAGTTGATTCATGGAGATTGGTTTCGAGAAAAGCGCTGAATTGTTAGTGATAAATAGGTCAAGTGTAGAGTTGTTCATTCTAACACTTGTTGGGATATATGTAGGGTCGTCCGGGTAAAGTATGCTTACACTTCTGGTATTACATAGGTTATTTAATATATTGCCCCAGCAATTTGCGCGAGAACATCCCCAGGCTTGATTGCGACAGTTAAGATCACCACCAATTAAGAAACTGTGAGACTGATTTAGCAGTCTGATTAGATCTGCCTTAAAAATTCCCTTTTTTGCCGTATTTCCAGCACCTCCTGGAAAGTATGCGGAAAATAGTCGGGTTCTGTTTCCGTTTGTTAGGTGGACTTCAATACCTACAAGTTCTATGCACTTTAAGTTCAAGTTGGGCAATAATGAGTGAGTCAGCATTTTATGAATTAAAATTGCTACCCCGCCACCGCGACCGCTTAATCTGTCTGCGCGATAACAGGTGTAATTTGGGTGGCTGAGTGTGTCGGTATGTTTCAGCCAGGTTTCAGTCAGTAAAGCCACATCAATTTGGTTGGTAGTTAAAAAATCAACAAATTCTACTTTTTTATTTCGAATACCTCTAGCATTCCAAGTAATTACATTAAGCCTATTAATTGGGTCCATTATAAATGTATTTAATCGCTAATTTGGAGATGACACTAAACTGATCTGATTTATTATTACACAGCGATAGTTGAGAGAGGAGCTCATTAAGAAGACTATTAATTTGCTCGATACTAAAGAGATTGTTAATAGAATTATTTACACGGTTATCTTGTGCGCTGCTTGTCCAGGCCGTGTGGGGAAGTTGAAAATTTGCAGGCTTCTGCGAAGATATTGTTGGTTTACGGGTATCTGAGACTAACCCGGCCCATACACGACAAATTTTTTCCTCAAAACAGATTGTAAACCTGGTTTGCTGGTCGACTACATACGGTCAAATGTTTTCTGAAGTTTTATGACCCTCAGCATCTTTTCAGCCGTGAACCCCTCATAAAACTGGTCCAGCCCCTAGAATATCAAAATATTTAGATATTTTCACAAACTTTTCGTCAAATCCGCAAACCACACCATACACGGTCAAAATTGGACATTTGGAGAGAAAATTTGAGGAAAAAATTTGTCGTGTATGGGCCGGGTAATGGAGGAAACTCGGTGTGATGATACTGATATGACCTTGTCCCCTGTTTACTTCTCAGCTGATCTTTTACTGGCATTCGATTCCTATTCCTCGCAGCGATTTTCTCTCGAATCGATAAGTACTGTTGCCTGATCGGACACGATGGATCTGTGGCTTCGTGTGTACCACTGCAATTTGCACATTTGGTGGTGCCTTTAGAGTTGCATTCCTCGGTTTTATGACTCCCGGAACAAAAGCGACAAAAGGTTTTCACGTTACAGTGTAACTCTCCATGACCAAACATTTGGCAATTGTGGCACTGTGTAATTTTGTGTACCGGTTGCCTTTTGTAGTTCCATTGTACAACAGTATTGAAAATGGTCTTGACCTGACTTCTGAGGTGATTCAAGGTTACTGAGTCTCTTTCAAAATAGACAACATATAAGACACCTGTTGAAGATCTAGTAGAGATTACCTTGCAGTCAGTACACTTTAGCTCCAATGATATTAGTTCATCTTTCAGGGTTTCAGCTTTAACTGGATGTAGCCCAGTTAGGATGACCTTGAACGGCATATTAGGTTTGTAGTTGTGAGTGTAAAACTCGCACTTTTTGGATTTGAGAAGTTCAAAGATAGATTTATAAGTGTCTTCTTTTTCCACCATAATTTTAATGCCGATTGACATGATTTTAATTTTATAACCAGTAATTTTACTAGAGTTTAATAAGTTATGAACAAATTTAATGTCACACTTCATCAACACAATTGGCGGAATTTTAAGAGTTTTAACTTTATTAGCAATAACATCGTTGTTTAACAGTTCATCACTCAAGCTTTGAAGCGGGGCGAAGTAATTTCGCCGCACCGATTGCATGTTTAAGTTTTTTGTGATACGATCTGATCGAAATCTTTGTACTTTAGGTGATAATGAGTCCGAGGAATCATCATCAGAAGAGACACGTGGACGTTTAGTAGCAATAACGGCGCACTTGTAGTTATTGGATTGATTATAAGTAGATGTTCACTCGACGGAAGCGAGACGACAACTGCCTGCTAGTATAATATACAACTGTATATTTTACAGGAATAAATAGAAATCGCAGTAACCTACATTAAATTACAATGTATCTAAGGTGTTAGGTCTTTCTAAGTTGCTATTTAATTATTATAACCATCAATTATAATAGAGTCCAAACAGAGAGCCGGTCTATGAATATCCTCCTCCAAAGAATATCTATAACTAAGAAGGTGCACCTTCTTGTATGTATGGGAACTTATTTTCAGCAAAAAACAAAAAACGAGAACCGGCCAAGAGTACAGCTGCACAATAGTGCAAAATGCACTTAAGAGCGAAAGAGCTCGTACTCATTCTGCTCGGCCGCAACGTGCTTCATATGTTTTGACCGAGTTTTTTTATAAATACGATTTACAATAAAATGCGATATATCGCGGGATATTGGTTTTTTGTTTTCGTTTTTGGCAAGTTCGAACGCACAGGGTGTTCAGGAAACTTTACTTTTGTGAACTTTCTGCCAAGAATATCAGCTGATTCTTGACAGTTAATCAGATTCAAATAATTGAAAATGGATTGCAGGCACGATATAACATAGGATATGTATTTTCTGGTGCTTGAAAGAGCGAAAAGTATTTTGTTCTTACGAAGGACAGGTAAGTTAATAATTCTATGTTTTATTTTCAAACGGGATTGGGTATAATAATACAATTAACACATTCACTCTCACTGCGGGCAGAATTCAGCAAATTTTCTCTTGGGTGCAGAAAGTATATGTACATAAATCATTAAATTTCTTATTTATATTGTGTACAAGAAACCAACGCTGAGTATCCTAGGGGGAGAGAAAACTCACTCCTTTCCTGTACACGCGGATTTCAATTAATGAAACAAGAAATTAGTTAATGTTATTCTCAGATATTTATTTTGTGTTCACAGTAACAAAGCCAAAGCCAATATATTGCAATCCAAAAAGGTCACATACTTCTTTGATTGAAGTTCACAACAAGACTGATTTCGCGTTCCCGTTGCGAAATTGAGAACAGATCAATACGTTAGGGGATCTAAAAATAGACATTTTCGGTTACAACCGAGAACAATAGAGCGTCTCGCCGCACAGTGGAGTATTTGACCCGAAATCCTGGCCAAAATTAATAACTCCTTAGGGTCATTCCATGTCAATTCATCCAAAAAAAAGACGAAATGACACCCATGTTCTAGAATTCAATAATTTTTTTTTTTATTGATTCTTTATACTGTGCTAATTAACAATATGAATTTTTTTTTTTATTTCTAATACTTTTTGAGTTATGAATTTTTGAAAGTAAGTAGATTTGCGTTTTTTTCGTTTCAAAAATTTTTTTCGGCGAAGTCAAGACGTTACAAAAACCCTTTTAACTTACGTTGTATTGATCACATCACAATGATTTTGGTCTTAAAATTTTTAGAAGACCCCACAGATTAAGATAGTGATATATTCATAAGCATATACCTAACGCATTTTTGAGAAAATTATAGATTTTTTGAAAATTTTGGAATTTTACACTTAAAGTATTCAAATCCTTTTTTCGATAAAAAGCGTAGCTGGGAACAGGTCGCTTATATTTTTTAAATATTCCAAAAGCCTTAGAATTATAGAATCTAAAAGAAAACCTGTGTTATTTTGCCTGACAATTTTTTTACAAATTTTGAAAAAAAATTTTTTTTTTTCAAGTCATTCCAAGAACATTCTACCAATATTGGAAAATTTTTTTGACTTCATGTGTTTCGATTATTTTATAATTTTTTTTTATAAGATAATCGTAGGTAGTATGAAATAGATTTGGTGGTTTTTCAAAAAAAAATTCTGTTTAGTTTATAATGGGACTCGAAAAATGACAATTTTGACAAATTTTCACATTTCAAAAAATCACTACTCTTGCAAATATAGTTATATTTAACAATTTATATCTCCTTTTATAGATAGCACTTTTGAGTTTCAGAAAAAAATACACCGAAATAAATTTTGCTCAAAATGGCCGACAGGGATAAATTATTGACCTAATGAATAATTCCTTCATTTCAATTTTAGTTTTTTTTTTCTTACTAAAAATTACTATTGGGCTGCACCTGGAAGCTCAAATTTTCAATTTTTTTTCTAGAAAAATGTTTATTCACTCTGTTGTGTTGTAATATTTAAAAAAAAAGAAGTCCGGATTGACTGACTGATTCATTAACACCCAGCCTAAGCCCTTGAACCTAGAAATCTAAAGTTTTGCGCAGAGGATGCTTTTGTGATGTAAACATGATGTAGGGCAGGATATTGTTGAAAATTAACTGTTATCAGTCAACGTTTCGTCAACTCTTGAGAGACAAATCAGTCAGTCATTATACTTGCTAGCGACCGGTCACTATAACGCGTGTAAATAATTCTAATTTGTTAGTTGTAATAAATATAGTTAGTTTCAATTTGATCAGTCTTTTAGTTCCCACCTGAACATTTTCGACATTGGTGCCGAAACCCGGGAACCTTTACATTGAAATTATTGATTTAGCAAACAAATTAACTATAGCGAAACGCGGTTTAACGGTAGAAATGGATTTGACGACTCAAAATCGTGCAGTTTACCGCTGTCAGGTCACGAAGTTATCGAAAAGCGCTAATAATTATTTAACGTCTAGCGATTCTAGAGTGGCGGTTGATAATTCCGACAAATTGCCTGATATCGAGGAAGAGATTTCGGTGCTGCTACAGCGTTTAACAGCAGCCAACGACGATTTAAAAAAAAAAAATAAAATTAAAAATTTTAAGTAAGCCCCGACACAAAAAAACTCTAAAAAGTAAAAAAATAAAATTTCTCTCTCGGCCTTTTATAACTTCAATGAAAGAACCTATTAATATTTTTAAGATGAGCATCGCCGCGTCGGGGGACCGTTAATATAACTTTTATATATATGTTCTATAGAATTGCAGTGATTCGTTATACTTAGCGGTCCCCCTACGCGGCGACGCTCATTTTAAAAATATTAATAGGTTCTTTTAATGAACTTATAAAAGGCCGAGAGAGAAATTTTATTTTTTAATAATAATATCTACATCTACTGTAAGATTATCTAAAGTAAGAGCAATGTGGGCTCATGTCGGGCCCATCCCAAGTAGAATAAAACGCTGATTACGTGAGCAGAACTTCCCAAAGTCCTTTTCCCTTGAATGCAGGAGCAGTAATGTTCCAGTATGGCTTGTCTACCATCTTCTGTTTTATATAAAATGTACGTGTAGTACGTCATACTCCTAACGTGTCTTGACTGTATCCTGCATCTGATGAGTGTACCTGTTCGATTTCCCTCAAGATGAATCCGCTCTGGATGTCTGTAGACTTCCATTTCGTATACGCCGGTTCCTTTGATGTGCTCGCTGCAATAAGAGCGGGCGATTTTTACGTGATATGCTCCCAATACGAATAATATCAAATCCTCGCGTGTTAATCGGGGAAAATCAGTCAAGTATGGGTCGTCACCTTGCATTAATACAAACTGTGCCCTCTGTCTATTATTTTCAAGCACGTAACTCGCAAGAAGATTGGGTTTATGTATGTGTGGGCTTTTTGAATTCAAACTAACACGAACTATTATATCAATGTACAGTTTTATTGTTAATTTTACAATTATCGGAAAGATCACTTGAAACCTCGTGTTGAATCCTTGACAGCTAGTAGTGAGAGAGAGTGTGTCCAAGACGTCAAAAGGAGTTCTTATTTTTTCCGTCGCATGGCGTCTTCGTGATAACTAGTGACATCTACAATGATCGCCAGATATGTTTCTATTTATTGTTTCAATGACCTCGTTGGTGTACGTACTGTCTTCGTAAGGTTCTTGGAAGCAATTTATTAGAGCGGCAGCTATCTTATAGTCTGTGAAAGTGGTCGGTAACGAGCGGTTAAATATTTTATTTCGGAAGATTTTAAAATCGCGTTTAAATCTTCCGTTAATAGCCTGAACTACCCATCTACAAAGAGTCACCAGTCTGCATTTATTAGCGTCTTCAGTGGACAGTTGAGCTTCATTGCGCCTCTTGGACGGAGGCATGTGGACAACATACCCATGCGATTCCAAAGTGGGAACAGAGTCGCGGAATCCTCGGTCCAATAAAAAAATATCGCCTTCTTCCAGGAAGTAATTGATAGGAGCTTCTTCCATTGGTTCCTCGTGATTTCCTAAAATCTGCTGACCAATTGATGCATCGGAGGTTACTGCTGCATAGGGACCAGTCACGTCTAAAATGTACCCGTCTGCGCAAACCATCATAAATGGTTTAATTAAGTTTTGGTACTTATGGTGACTATAGCTCGTTCTTTGGAAGAGAAAGTTGCTGCTCTTTTGAATAAAAATATAGGTGCCGTCTAATATTAAAATAGCCTTAGGCGATCCTTCATTCCCAAAGATATTGTAAGTCAATATTCTATTCCTATTATTTTATCACTTCATCCCGAGTAATATGATCAAGTCCCAAATGCTGGGGAACAAATTCATTAAAGAGACATTTTCTTGTCAAGCTTATTTTTCGATCGCTAGTTGGCCTCGATTTATTAAAAATAGTACCAATTCGTCCGCTTAGCTCTCCTGTTCTTATTTTACAATAGATAAATGGCCAGATCTTCTCGTGGAGAATTCGATTGACGACTCAAGGATGAAACTTGTTGAAATAGATAATTGAACTGGTCATGACTTAAACCAGTCCAGAAGTGAAAATCTTCTCCAGATAATTCTTGAATATTGTCGAAACACTAGTTGCCCCGTCGTTCCAATGCATTACTTTATACATGAATTATTTCCAGAACACTTTCAGGATTGAAGTCGGTGTGTCGTTGTGTTATATTGCGAGCTATGTCTTCCAAATGTGTGCTTCTTAAGTGATTCTGACAAATCCGGGCCAGTTCAGGTATGTGTAATTGGTAATAACTGAGAAGAAAGACTTTTATGGAATTTGGTACTTGTCGAAGCTGTAAGTCATAACAATTGTCAATTATGCAACGCCTTGACGTGTTGACTGCCCGTGTCAGACCTGGAACTGCGAAAGAAACTCGAGGGCCAGGTGGAGGCGTTGGGTCACGGTGTCCTGTGCGGCTGATCCTAGACCAACAAGGATGACAAATCGACCTTAATCTGTCAAAAGTAACCTGTATCAAGCAATGGAGTATTCAAAATAGTAATATGTAAATCATAATTAATTCATAATATTATAAGTACGAAGTGAAAAAAAAGCGTGTTTAGCATATTATTTAATTTTCAAAAATTGCTTCATCCACTTAGATTAGGACTTTACCGTGTAGATTTTACTTCAAGCGTTTTTTTCTATTTTTTAGAAAACGAGTCGATGAAACGTTATGATGTAGTATATTTTTAGAATAAGCTAATGAAGCCCTTTGATTTAATACTCCGCATAATAGTTTTCAGAGAAAAAAATACGAAATACAAAGTGGAACGATTCTAATACGAAATACCGGTTTTCTCCACGCGCCGCAGGCCGCTTCCACTTTAGCACTGTACAATGATTTTGAACCATACAAAGAACAGTAATTATATGGGTTTTGAAAAAGGAGGTATATACCTATTGTAGCGGTTCCAAGTCACGGAAAATAGCTTCAACGAAGTCTCGTCGATATTGGATAAGGTCTTGTATGAGCACATGTTTCCGTGACACATGAATTTTCCATTTTAACCCCGTTGCCAATCGTTAGGCAAAAAACAAGCTTTAGAAATCAGTGTCCAACTTGAATGCGAGTCAAAGAACGTACAGATCACATCAAGGGTTATTGAAGAACTGCGCAGTGCGCTTGGGGACTTTACAACATTTCCTCGAATTTCTTAGATGCGCATATTCGTCTTATGTTAAAAACGCAAATAAGTCACAAAATCAAGCAAGAACTTGTGGCAGCACCGGTGACAAATAAACTAGCTGACAAGAAAAAGAAGACACCTCCTGATCTGCCACTCAATCATAGGAAGCAAAAGCTGGTGCATCGTGAAATCTTTCAGTGCGACAATCGTCAAATTAACTTTAAGCAACTTTTGTATTGCTTTATCGAATAAATTATATTTTGTAGTGTAACTAAGAAGTGTAGTGTAACTAAGAGGTTTATCCTGTATTTTATTCATAATAGTGTGGAAATACTATTAGAACTACTACTACTACTCCTACTACTGCTATTACTGCTATTTATGTCTTCGGGTAAGCCGAAATCGAAGATATTTTAAAGGTGCAAGAAATCAAGTTTAATAAAAAACAAATAGCAATTTCACTCATTTAGCCATTGAATCTTACAGGGAAACATTAACAGAATTACATCACTAATTATAACTAACATTTTGAGATATATCCCGTTTCTGTTCGCTCTGGGTTTTTTTTTAGCATTGTCCTTTAAGAGGAGGATACACCTAAAATTGCGAAATCGACCGACTTTATCCCCAAATAACTTCTTTATTTCTGAATGGATTTTAATGAAAAATACATCTTTTTATAGATTGAAGGTTAGAATAGGATTCGTATGCGGCGATTTTTAAACAAGGTCCTAGATTTTTTTTTATAGTTGTTTAAAAAAAGTAGTTTTGTCAAATTTGGTAGAAGTTATCCCCAAATAACTTCTTCAGTTCTGAAAGGATTCTAATGAAATATACATCATTTAGTAGATTGAAGGTTAGAATAAGATTTGTATGCGGCGATTTTTAAACAAGGTCCTAGATTTCCCGTAAAGGACATTTTTCTAAGAGTAGTTTCATGAATTTGTTATATGCTTTTTTCCCCTATTTCTGCATCGATTTTTTTAGATTTTCTTGCGTTCATACACAGAAAAGTGTTATTTCTTTTATATTTGTAACTTTTTTCAATAAAAGAGTGCATAATATTAGCAATATTTTAATGTAAAATCCAGAGAATTCACTCTAAACCGCCTAAGGATAGGCAAATTTCGTACTTTCTGACCAAGAATTGCTTGACGACACAGTCAAACACTTTGTGTATCATATGAGCGTGCCGCCGTTCATGTACACGATTCCTCTGAGAGAAATTTCGGCGACGTAGCGAGTGACGTATGTAGGCATGCAAAAAACAAGCACTTCGAGGCTGCGCTGCGGCGGTGTAATATTTCAGGATGGCTAGTGGGATGCAATGTACAGAAAAGTGGATTTTTGCTTACGGGCATTTTTCTTGTTCAGGCAATTTAGCCACTTGACACATTTAGGGCCGGGGAGGGTAGATAAAGGGGCAAAACGATTTCTCATTGCCATTCGTATTTTTCAATGGATTGTAAATTTACGTTTTTTAGGACGGGGAGGGTGACGTACACAGCGAATACATTTCGTTGGAAAACTTTCATTCATCACTTTAGAATTTCGCAGTTCGAGAAAAGGAGTTTGCCTTGCTTTTATGAATTTCCACTTTCTAGTACTAATTTAATATGCAACTTTTCTGTAAAAATGCAAGTTGGCTGTAATATTATAATAATTTGGATAATTTTGTACGTATGTAGATAAGACTGAAAAACAACTACAGAAAAAAATATTTTAATGTAAACATACATAGTAAATAATTAGGTACAAGTGTCTATGTACTAATCCGTATTCAGTTTTCATGCTATATTATAATATGCAACTTTATGATGCTTTATAGAAGGCGAAGTAGAGGACGGGGCAGATCTTTCGTTGCTAGTTTTCGCCTTTTCGGAATTCATTCTTGTATAAAGTTTACTATTTTGATTTTTGAATGCCTGAAAAGAAATTTTGTTTTCATGGGATTGTTTCTTTTAGTTTTTTTATACTCTAGTTGTAGGGTATATAGGGTGTATTATTTTTGAGCAAATGTATCCAATGCCAAGAAATAATAAAGACAAAAAAAAAGAATTATATGTTCATGAATTTAGGGTCAATAGGCAAATCAATAAATTTTTGAAATGCCAAGTGAGTAGGTTTTACCTCCGAATCAGCACGTATGTCAATTAATAGCGCCACCTCTCTCAGTCTCTCTAATTCTATTCCACTAAGTTGATAAAATAACTCTTAATTAATAATCTTTAAAAAATCATACTTTTATTTGGTCAATTGTATATATTAATTAAATCACAATGTTTCATAAGTAGAAGTACAGAATGCAGCTAAAATGCAAAAATATGTCCCTCTTAGATTGAGAAAAGGATGATTTTATCAATAATTAATATATAAAAATTCCGTAATATATTACTTCAAAATGAAACTATTTTTTATAATAATCTAAACTATAAAATGTCTAGAAAAGTCAAACTAAAAGAAAACAAATTCATCCAACAAAATTTCTTATCGGGCATTTACAAATCACAATCGTAAAATTCACTCAAGAATGAAATGTACCCAAAACTATAAACGAAAGACCTGCCCCGTTCCCTACTTCGCCCTTCCCGTAGAATCATTTTTTTCCGCAAGCGCCAAGTACTGGCCGAGATGCGCAAGAAAACCAAGTAGTAAAGAAACAGCAGAAGCCACCTGCAAGGCGAAGCCCATCGCAAAATCGATATTTTTTGCGTGCCCGTGAACTGCAGAGAGCAGAGAACAAAAATGCCGTCGCTACACACACAAGCAAAAGGGACCTGCGATTGTGTGGTTTGCCTTGTTTGTAGTAGTTTTCAACTCGGAAAAATTTTTAGGCGTATCCTCCTCTTAAGTAATGCAAATCACAATAAAATACTTTATTCTAAGATATGAACGCATTTATTATACATTTACATAATTAGCCAGCAACAAACTAGTTTTAAAAGAAAAAGAATGATCAGTTCCAATATTTTTTATCTATGGATTGGAGAAATAGCAACTTTGACAAAGAAGACCCTTTCAATCTGTTTCTCTGTTGATAATGTGTTGAGCCAGCTTTAGAAAATAATCTCTCGGATGGCGTTGAGGTGGCAATCGTACTTAAATATTTCACGGCAAGCTTTTTTAATTTCGGGTAGGTTGAACCGATTACATTGTTTCAAACTTGCATCGGATCTTGTTTGAGATCAACCACAGGATTTTTAAAAACATAAGCTAACTTGAAGGCATGTCTAGCTCAGCCTCAGCAGGTACTGAATTTTTTCTCAGGGTAAAAAACCTCCAAATTTTCGGACTTTTTCCAGATTTTCGCTTATAGCTCCTAAACTTAGCGTTTTTCGTGGCCAATATATTTGTAGATGTTTTATTAACAGCAAATAATTGTATTACAAATTATTTACTCGACCCCGATAACTAAAGCGGCCCCTACACGGTCAATATTATTGTACAATATTATTGTACCATATTTTTTCTTGATACCTCCACACGGTCCAATATTATTGTACAACTTTCATTTGACGTTTAATTATTTGTAGTGTAAACATGATGAGCATGAGTGATACCGAAATTAGTTGTGTGGCAATTGCATTGTCTGTTGCCTTAAAAAAAAGAAATCGTAAGAAAAGAAGTAAGTGGATGAAGGAGTGGTTTAAAAAAAGAAATCAGTACACTCATGAAAATTTATTGAACGAATTAAGCTTAAGAGGAGGATACACCTAAAAATTTTTCCGAGTTGCAAACTACTACAAACAAGTCAAAATTTTGGTCACCCACATAATCGCAGGTCCCTTTTGCTTGTGTCGGTAGCTACCAAAGAATATCTACAATAAGAAGGGTCACTAGACTGCATATTTGTGTGGGTACATTTTTGTCCAAAAAGAAAAAATAAAACGCGTCATAAGCGGAAGCAGGTATATTCTATCATGCTGTCAAATGTTATTTAGAGAGAAAGAGTTAGAACTATCTCTTACTTGTTAAAATGTGGGGTGCTGTCTTCGATAGCGCTTTATTATATACAACCACCGCCTTATCCTATGCAAACGCAGCTCATGAACTTTCATTTTGTTTTTGTAATGTATGTAATTTTTAAGGCGAGCGGAACTTTAATCTGCGCGGGCTGAACTTAAAGCATCGCGAGCGGAACTTAAAGCATCGCGAGCGGAACTTTAAAGTTTCGCGCGCAGAACTTAAAGTTCTGTGTTGTTTACGAGCACTCATTGGTTGAAACGTGACGCCTACATTTCCTTTCCCTTTTCACAAAGTGTAATTCACTTGCCATCTATTTCTATGACGCTTGCTGTACACAATCGCAACTCGAAACGTGTACAGACATTTGTGACCCTTCTTATTGTAGATATTCTTTGGTAGCTACCGCCTTTTTGTTCTCTGCTCTCTGTTTTCAGAAGCACGCAAAAAAATATCGATTTTCCGATTGCCTTCGCTTGGTGGTTTCTGCTGTGCTTCTGCTTTCTTGTCTTGTGCATCGAGATCACCTCGGTTAGTACTTGGCGCTTGCGGAAAAAAATGATGGATTGGAAAAGGGATGACGTAGGGGACGGGCAGATCGCAGGTCTTTCGTTCTTGGGTAAATTTCATTCTTGAGTGAATTTTACGATTGTGATTTGTAAATGCCCGATAAGAAAATTATTTTTGGTTGGGTTTGTTTACTTTTAGATTGGATTTTTTAGAAACTTTACGAATTTAGATTATTATAAATAATAGTTCCATTTTGGAGTACTATTATGGAATTTTTATAAATTAATTATTAATAATCACCTTTTTCTCAATCTAAGAGGGACATATTTTTGCATTTTACCTGCATTCTGTGCCTCTACTTATGAAACATTTTGATTTAATTAATATACACTTGATCAACTAGGAGTATGATTTTTTATAGATTATTAATTAAGAGTTCTTTTATCAACTTAGTGGAGTAGAATTAGAGAGAGAGATGGCGGTATTAATTTACTTAGTGATTTGGAGGTAAAAAATAAACACATGTTTACATAACGCTCTCATTTGGCATTTCAATAATTTATTGATTTGCATTTGACTATTGACCCTAAATTCAGCGATGGCCTTTTTTTTGCTTGCTGTCCCCAGCAAAGCAAGTTATTTTTTTCAAGAAGTTTGTGTAAATATTCGCTGTGCGCATTTGAAAATTAAACGGACTTTAGATTTTAGAACCACGATTTTTGGTTTGCACTGTTTGACACAGAAACGGAATATGTTTATTTCAGTGGCATTTCTTCTATAAAATAATCGCTAGTCAACTACTAATCACCTTCTTTCGCGGCTCGAAATTTGAATCAATTTGGATCAATGAAATGGACGGAATCAGAGTATCTCTGGAACCTCTGAACTGAACCACTTTCAATAAAATTTGGAATACTTCTACAACTTACCTCATACGTGATTGCTGAGAAGCGGTTTTTTGAAATTCAATTTAAAAGGGGGTAAAATAGGGATGAAAGTTTCTATGAAAATTCAAGTAAAAAAACTCTGTAAAAACATTTCCGTTCAAATAATTAGTACTTATAATACGTATTTATAACAATATTTAGCGAAAGAAAGTTAATATATAGATAAATAAAACCAGAATTTTGGCATAAAGTAATTGGCTGCATTACACCAAGAAGGAGTTGCCCGATTTTGCTCATCTTCGAACTTGACCTTACAATTTTAACGAAGTATTACTATACCATATTTGAATCCTCTAGCTAGAAGCGTTTTCGAGTTACCCTCTCGAGAGATAGACTAACAACAGACGGACATACATGAAACGGTTTCTTTCCCCTTCCCTTTCATGAACATATAATTCTTATTTTTCTGTCTCCATTATTTCTCAATGGCGTTGAAAACGTTTAGTCAAAACTAATATAGGTACTCTACATCTAGGGAATAAAAAAACAAACCCGTAAAAACAATGGTTTTTACTAAAATTCATATATAATTATGTATAGACGTATAGTAGTGGGTATTGTCAAAATGGGGAGAATTAAAATTTTTTTTTAAAAAGAGAAAATATGACTTGATTTTATAATAACTTTTTTATATACATAGTGCAAATCGCTGTCATTTTGGCATTATTATTAAAGACTTTATCCGTTTTCTTCTGTAATAACGAGATAAAAATTTGATAGAATGCATTTTCATCGGCAACGAGCCTAATTACTGTAAAGCTTTAGCTCGATTAAATGACGGGAAGTGTATTAATTAGGAAAGGTTTTCCTTAAAACGGAACAAATACACAAATACACAAATAAACAAACAAGCAAGTTTTCGTGAGGTTAATATAGATGAATTAAAAAAATTCAAACTAAAAGAAACAAACCCATCAACACCAAATTTATTTTCGGGCATTCAAAATCATAAAATTCATTCAAAAATGAATTTTCCCCAAAAAACGAAAACTAAGAACGAAAGATTTGCCCCTGCTCTAATTCACCTTCTCCAAAGCATCATCAAGTTGCAAATTATAATCTAGCATGAAAACTGAAGATGAATTAGTGAATAGATAAATGTAATTATTTTCTTGCGTATGTTTATATTAAATTATTAATTGTTTTCTTTAGTTGTTCTTCAATCTTATCTACCTATGTACAAAATTATAAAAATTATTATAATATTACAGACAACTTGCTTCTTTACAGACAAGTTGCATTTGCATATTAAATTGGTACTAGAAAGTAGGAATTCCTAAAAGCAAGGCGAAAATCCTAAAATCATGGATGAAAATTTACAAACGTTTATGTCACCCTCCTCGTCATAAAATACATAAACTCACAATCCACTGAAAAATACAAATTACAATGAGAACTCGTTTTGCACCTTTTTTTACCCTCCCCGTCCCCAAATGTGTCAAGTGGCTAAATTGCCTGAACAAGAAAAATGCGTGTATGCAAAAATCGAATTTACTTTTCTCTACATCACATCGAACTCCTGAAATCTTTCATCCGCCGCAGCGCAGCCTCTAAAGCAGGGATGGGCATGCAACCACAGTCTCAAAATGTGATTGTGTAAAAGCTCTTCAAAGCTCTCTCCGGCCTTTTTTACACTGTTAATTTTGGTGACGTCACCTGTCATGTAAAAGTGAAGCCACATGGCAAAATGACTTCAAATTTACAGTGTACCTGAAAGCAAAGCGAAAAGAAGCATAGTCCTGCTCCCATGACGGCCGGCGGCCGAATGATGCGCTCTCGACTTGAAAGCTGCTCGTGTACATATTCAAAGCTATAAAAGCTGGAGTGCCCGCGGGCATAGGCCTGCCCATCTCTGCTCTAAAGCGGCCCATAGACGACCAACTTGGTTGTCAACTAGGTTTGCCAACTAGGTTGCGATTGAGCCTACAGACTGAATGATCAAGTTGCCAACTTGGTTGTCAACATCACTTTTTCCAAAATTTTATGCTGACAGCACGTTTTATTATTTTAGCTCTCAACTGAATTACCGCTGATTTCTGAGTTCTCCTGTTTGGAAAATGCGGTTTTGAGAAAAACGCGTTGAAAGTTTTCAGTAGTTAAGAATAATTATCAGAAAAAACGCTCACAAATAATCGAGGGCGCAGCACCTGAATTGAAAATGCTAATACTTATAGAGATATTTCCTACGTCACTAATTTTTTGCCAAACCTTTTTGAAAATATCAAGGGGAAAAATGTTTTTCTACTTTTTGAAATTCCTGGAGTGACCAAACCTATTTATTATTTGAGTTATGGGAGTCATAAACGCAATTGCAAGCAAATTTGAAAAAGGACCATCTACCGTCGGCGATATTAAAAAGAACAGAAACAAAATATTGCAGACAAAAATGTGTGCTATTACTGAAATGACGTTCTTTTGATATAACAACTTTATTTTAATGCCTATATTTATTATAGAAATATTTTATACTATATTCCGGGTCCCTCGCCAATCCAGCATACTCTCCAATTCAATCCATCTGCATTATTGATGGTTTACTTCACGAAGTGCACTCTATAAATTCTTCAATCGAAATGATGTTGCTGAAGTAAGTTGTCAACCTTGCCATAGACCAGTGATGGGCAGGCCTATGCCCGCGGGCACTCCAGCTTTTAGAGCTTTGAATATGTACACGAGCAGCTCGCAAGTCGAGAGCGCATCATTCGGCCGCCGGCCGTCATGCGAGCAGGATTATGCTTCTTTTCGCTTTGCTTTCGGTACACTGTAAATTTGAAGTCATTTTGCCATGTGGCTTCACTTTTACATGACAGGTGACGTCACCAAAATTAACAGTGTAAAAAAGGCCGGAGAGAGCTTTGAAGAACTTTTACACAATCACATTTTGAGACTGTGGTTGCATGCCCATCCCTGCCATAGACGTCACAACATTGTCCTGGCCCCTCCCACAAAAATCAAAAATTTTTGATTTTACTCCAACATTGGGTTCAACATGATTTTTCAACCGTCAACCTACCCACAGACGACCAACATTGTCGACAACATGGCATGTTGGCAACTTAGTTGACAGTCAAGTTGGACGTCTATGGGCCGCTTAAGTGCTTGTTTTTTGCATATTCTACCTACGTCACTCGCTACGTCGCTGAAATTTCTCTCAGAGGAATCGTGTACATGAACGGCACGCTCATATGATACACAAAGTGTTTGAGTGTATATGTTGTCAATAAATTGTTGGTCAAAAAGTGTGAAATTTTGCCTATTATTAGGCGGTTACGATTAAATTCTCTGAATTTTAAATCTAAATATTGCTAATATTATGCACCCTTTTATTCAAAAATGTTAAAAAAATAAAAGAAATGACATTTCTTTGTGTATGAATGAAAGAAAATCTGAAAGAATCCGTCCAAAAATAGAGGAAAAATGCATTTACAAAATTCAAGAAACTACTCTTAGAAAAATGTCCTTTCTGAAAAAACTAGGACCTTGTTTAAAAATCGCCCTATTCACAACGGATGCGAGCCTTCAATCTATCAAATGAGGTATATTACATTGGAATCCCTTCAGAAATAGAGGAGTTATCTGGTATCAACTTTTACCAAATTAGCCAAATTTGGCAAAACCACTTTTTTTAAACTGCTATAAAAAAAAATCTAGGACCTTGTTTAAAAATCGCCCTATTCACAACGGATGCGAACCTTCAATCTATCAAATGAGGTATATTTCATTGAAATCCCTTCAGAAATAAAGGAGTTATCTGGTATCAACTTTGGTCAATTTCGCGATTTAGGTGTATCCTCCTCTTAAGTTGTGATTATTGTTAAAAATTAGTTAGGCTCGTTCATTCAAAAATCGTTTTCTGAGAAAACGCAGGCAGCTGGTGGAATATGATAAACATCATTGAAAAGGATACAAATTAAGGATGTTTTTAAGTTATTTGAAGGGTGATGCACTGGGTAGTCTCTTGGTTACAAATAACGGAACTTACAAGACTGATGTGAAAAACTACTGTCCTAGGTATTATGTTGCCTTTATTTTTTTATTTTGCACCTTGTACGCTGCGGTAACATTTTTTTTCAGTGGACTGTTTCATAGCACAGCAAAAAAACACAAAAAAGTCCGACAAAAAACTCTAGTTAGATGCATTATTGGCTGTTAACCGCTATAACACCCCTGTTTAGCAGAAAATCGGAATTTTGTGAATATATCAAAAACCATGCGACTTTGGACTAAAGCATATATGGCTCAAAATATTTACAATGACACCCCCTATCCATATGCAAAATATCTGCAACCTCCCTCAAAACACCCTGTATATATATATTTATTATTTATGTATTAACACGCTAGCGGCCGTATAAGTAGTAATAAGTAGTTTATAAATTCATAACTAGTTTCTCGCTTTTAAAATAAATTACCCCAATAAACGCAATCAAAACACTTCGAAATCTACCTCAGCCTCTAGGCCTGCCTTTATTTATTATTAAATCAACAAAATGAGTGCTTGATAAATTTGTACTTGTTGATGCCATGTCAAAAGCTTTTCAACGATACCCCACAAGACGTGGTTTAGAAAAATTCGAATTTCCACCCACACCCCCACTCATACGCCGAACCCCTAATTCGGTGGTGTCATCGTTAATCTCAAAGAGAGTACTCTTATTTATGCATATAAAGTCTTTCTCTAAACTGCATAGGGGCCGAGATATAATTTTTTAAAAATTTCAACCCCCTCCCCCGGCCACCCCCTTGGGCCGATTTTGCTCATTAACGAACTTAACCTAGCTATTAATCCCAGAAATAACATATTAAAATTTGGTTCCAATATTTTCAAAAATACGGCCGCTAGCGTGATAATACATAAATAATAAATATATATATGTATTATGAAAAAATACGTGACAGCGGCATCTAATGTTCATTTTATGAAAAAATAAATTTCAGACTCGAATTTCTCGACCCAATAAAGATTGAAATAGCACCTTACAGAAATTTAAAATACTCAATTTAAATGAAAAAATATGAGAAAATAAATAAAAAAACAGTATTTTAGTCATAAATTTCAAATCGATTTATAGAAAAAAAATTGTTCGCATGGGGAAAAGTTATATATACCAAAATGTTCGTATTGAAAATACCTTTCAAACAGTGTATAGCTTTAGTTGGAAAAGCTGCAACCTAAGTTGAGCTCTCCTGTTTAGTAGGAGTTAATGCAGCTAATATGGCGTTTACACCGACGAGGTTAATAGGGCGTTTACACTGGATATTAACTCGAGGTTAGATTAAGTTAATCTCAAAGTGTTTACACCACCAGTGACAAGCTTAACTCTGACATTTGCATGTCAACTTTGTTTACTTTATTTGACAGCAAGGCAGAAATAATAGCTTTTTTCTTTCTTTTCTGCTTCAAACTTTCCGTGTTCACGAAAAAATATGTAAATATCAACTATGTACGCAGCAAACTGTCTTTAATCTTGAATTTCAAATCTTGACAGCAGTCACAAAAGTCCGATTTATCTAACAGCTGTTTGCTGAATTGCGCTGAATCGTTCGGGTCCAGGTTCGTGCATTGAATTGAGGAGATTAAGTGCGAGGTTTCATTCTAATCTGGTGAGCGAGGAGGTTACGATTTGTATGGGAAATCTCGTGATTAAGTACCTGGTTACCCCCGAAACCTCGAAAAGCGACGTAACCTCGTCGGTGTAAACGCCGTATTAGTCGCCTTTCGAGGTTACGGCGGTAATCAGGTACTTTAAAGGCTCTAAAAGATGGAGTGCCCGCGGGCATAGGCCAGCCCACCTCTGATATAGATTGAATTCTTTGCTAGTATTCTATCAACATGATTAACACATCCCACAGATAGCGTTGAATCGCTGTGACGTTTCTTATCATTAGCATTAAATTATCGATCACATTATTGGCAGCATCATATGATTTTTGTTGTAAAAATATTATTTCATTTTAAATAAAATTTAAAACTTGATGACAGTTGTAATTGTAAGTATAAAAATCTCAGGTTAGAACCATAATACAGCAGAAAAAGGTTCAACTTCAATCGATTAAAACAAACCTGAGTCAGAAACCAACTGTAATTAAAGCTTATCTAAAGCTTTTTTATGAATTGAACATATTTTGTACTGGAGCTATATTAAAACGCGATCGTGGGCTAATATAAAGTAGCCTATGTCGTAAGTTGGAAGGATATAAAGTCATGTACAAAATTTCGTGCAAATCGATCCAGTCGTTTCTGAGGTTACTCTACACGAAAATCCCGGACATTCGCATTTATATATAAGGGATAAGGGATAATACAATATTCAGTTGAATGCATATTTGCTTTGTTATTTTTACAGTGACGAAAAACCTCTGATGGGTGCATCTGGTGGTACTCCATCAGAGTGGCCACTGTACAATCAATTACACGCCCTTCTCGGCAACTTTCGAATTAATAACATTAAGGCTCTAATCGAGGATAATTCTGGTAAGTAAAAGACAAACGTAGCAATGTATTTGTTATTAAAAATCTATAAATTTATATCATCTTTCTATTTCTCTAAAGCAATAATGGCATATCCTCAAATGGGTGATACATTGTCGTATCACATGACTTCGTCAACCACATACATTGAAGATGGGTCACTGGAGTCGTGCGGATCCAGGGATTCCAATGTAGCAGGTACTTCCAGCCTTTCGTCTGAACCAGAAGATTGCTCACCTGCAAAAAAATGAAACATCATCAACAAATTTTAAAAAAATTGGATGAAGCAAACCAACAAATGGCAGAGAATCTTGTATATGTAAAGGGTGTGGACAGAACTATGATATCCCTTCAAGAGGAATTAAAATATATTGAAAAAGAAAGGAATGCAATTTTGAAAGGCATGGCCGAAGACTCCAAGCAATTTCAGCAAGATATTTTAAGCGTTTTGAGAACAAATTCAAATAATGTGAATTAATGAATAAAGTGTATACTTACAGATATATGTAGCTACTGCATTTCTTATTTCTCCTGCTCCCTACTCAAAATCCGTAAATGCATCTACAGTTTCCGGTTGTTCTAGGTGATGTTCTCTCTCATACCTCCGTTGGCTCGTTATCCATGTTTGATTAATTGAAATGTTATTGCTATTCAAGTAATTATGTAGAACACAACAACATTTAATAATTAATGGAGCCTTATCAACATCATAGTCTAATCCTTTTCCGATACGTCTGAAACGTGCCTTTACATGGCCAAAAGCATTTTCAACTACTCTTCTGCATTTTGATAAGGCATAATTAAAAGACTTTTCTTTTCCGTCTGCAGTTATATGAAAAGGATAAGGCTTCATTAAAGAATCAGAAAATCAAAAAGCTGAATATCCCATTATTAAAAGTGGAACTTCAACTCCTGATATGGTCTTTCGTTTTGCTTTCAATATGGGATTATTAAGCATCTTTTTAAGATTGGACTTTTCAAATATTTGAGAGTCGTTAAAACGACCGGGATCACCAACATTTATGTACGGAAATCTATATCTGAAGCCAAAAAGAATAATATGAAACCGATATTCATTGAAAGATAATTCAATAAATCAAGTAAATGACCTGTAGTCGACAAGTGCCAGTAGAACTGTCGAATACCGGCCTTTGTAGTTGTAATAATCTACAGCGTCTTTTGAATGGGGTTTTACTTCAATGTGACATCCATCTGAATTATTAATGAAAAAACAATTTATTATTAACAAATTGCGACCGGAATTGTATTTTAGAAAGCATACCAATTGCCCCGAAACATTGTGGGAACCCTAAACATTTGAAACCACGGACACAATCAGATAATTTTTCTTCCGTAATAAATTGACCGTTTTGGTATTCGGGACCCATAAAATTCCACACTTCAGTGCAAAATTCCTGCGATATATTGCAAACACTCGCTTTTGAAACACCGAATAAGTGTCCAATCGTTGCATATTCTGCTGATGATCTCAGAGTATATAATGCAATTGCAATCCTTTTTTCTAATAGAATGCATTGTCTATAATTAATTTGTGTCAAACCAATTTGGGCCAAACCTTCAAGTGTAAGGTAAACGACCTGGCGCAGGAGTTGGGAATCCGGGCCAGGTTCACAGTCGTGAACGAAGCAGGACCTCGCAACGACAGGATGTATACGACCACGCTGGAGCTGGGGAGCGGAACCTACACCCGGAGCGGCAAAAGCGTGAAAGACGCAGAACAGGCGACAGCGTAACTCGCCATTTGGAAGACGGACTATGGCTTCCCGACGGAAACCAATCGACGTACAGTGGAGTATTTGACCCAAAAACCTAGACAAAAATCAACGAATATCTTAATTGCGGTGAAATTTGGTTCTTGGGGGTTTTTGGGGTCGCTGATTACGAATCCGTTATCATATTTTCAAAATTCAATATGGCGGACTTTTTTTTTCAAATTTTGTCTGTTTCGGCTGTAACTCAAATTCCGGGTGTTTTTAGAGTCGCTGATTACGAATCCGTTATCGGGTTTTCAAAATTCAATATGGCGGATCCAATATGGCGGACTTTTTTTTCAAATTTTGTCTGTTTCGGCTGTAACTCAAATTCCGGGTGTTTTTAGAGTCGCTGATTACAAATCCGTTATCGGGTTTTCAAAATTCAATATGGCGGATCCAATATGGCGAACTTTTTTTCAAAATTTTTCTGTTTCGGCTGTAACTCAGTTTCCGGAGGTTTTTGAGGTCGCTGATTATGAATCTATTCTCAGATTTTCCAAATTAAAGATGGTGGCATTTAATGTGATGCATGCGCACATGTAAAGTTAAGTAATCGACCGATATTCGGTAATGTTTTTTTGGAAAATAACAATGAATAAGTTGTATTAAAACTATTATTTATTTTTTCATAAAGAAAATTAAAATAACATAATATAAAAAAATTTCATTTATTATATCAATACTCAGCTAATCTGAAGACTCACTCCATTCTTCTTCCTCAAATAAATCATTTGTTTCTTCCGCTCTCTCAGCTTCAGTTTCTGCATCATCTTCGTTCGAGACATCAATTTCACTTGGCAGGAACATTTCCACGGCAGCGGCGCTAAATGGATTCGATCTTTTGGGTGGTTTTGGTCTTATGCTGCTCATTACGGGATCCGATGTTAGTAGCAACCTATTTAGAACATCCTGGTTGCACTGTTCTCGAGAAAACTTTCTCGAGAAATGCTGGCGAAATTGCCGAAAGTGTTTATTTCTCGCCTCAGCTGCTTCTTCCGACAAGGTTCCGATTGGTAATAAGGCATGTTCAACCACAAGAGGTCCGTGTACTAATATCTTGTGCACTGTAGGTGACATGGGATACCAAGAGTATAACTCAACATACAGTGTTGCTGTATCCTGGCAAAATGTTGAGAATTTTTCAATATTAATCTTATGTCCACTTGAGATTACTTCTAAGATTACACCAAATCTTTCAATTATCCTGAGATCAATTCCAGTAATTTCTGAAGCCACTTGCTTATTCTCAAAGAATCTCCGGCTGGTATTGCCGTCATTGCTGTTGCCGTACCCAGCTTTCGGAATATCAACAAGAAGGCCAAGCTGCGTTCTAAATTTTTCTTCAATCTCCTTTTTTCGATCTTGCACAATTTTTTTATCGGGCAGTGTTCTTACTTGCCATTTCTGCACAGTTATCTTATAAGAAAGATGGAGTAATGTCTCAAAAAATCTAATTTTTGCGTGTAGCACAGAGAGGCCGAATTGGAGATTGTCTACGTCCACTTCTTTTGGTGCTTGTAAATTATTGAAATCTTTAGAAGTTGCCTTACAGATGTAACATCTCATTGTTGAATTAGTGTTCGTTGCTGAATTACATACTTTGCCGTCAACCATAGTGAAGAGCATGATATGTCTTATGGTAACATCTCCTGCTTCTCTTAATACCTTTGTCTCTTCTAAATGTGCGATTTGATCGATCATTGAAATATTGTATTTCCTCATTAGTAATATCAAAACTTTCGTGAACAAATCTAATTCTCATAGGTCGACAAAAGCGTGGAGAAGATGGTGTCGGATTTTTCCAAATTACCTTTCTGTTGCTCCTACTAATGAGTTGAAGTGGCACTAGTGATGATTGGAAAATGTATGCATCAGAGTCGGTGTTATTTTCAAATTTTTGCTTGTATTCTTTCTGCTGCGAACCATCACAGCCCCACTTGCATATAAGTTCCAATGAAGCTGCTTCTTCTGATGGAAGGCCTTTCAGAACATCTTCCAGATACAAAAGCAAGCGCTGTGACGTGTGATTTAATAAATCTTGTAGCCTGACTTCTGCACAAGTTGCAGTCACCCGACTTGCGTCTTTATCTGGATAACACTCTTTTTTGGCTCTTTGCAAAACAGTATAACAAGGATATAGCTTTTTGTCACTCGTCCTTATAATTTCATACTGCTTCCTTGATAGAGACGCTTCCACGAAAATTGATAGCGCTTGAATGGGTGTTAATTGTGGTCTTGTTGGAATGCTGCTTCTTTTATAACTTTCCAGATATTTAGTACCTCTAGTGGGAGTTGCAGTGATATCCTTGACAACTTTTGCAGCTTCCTGATTATCAATCTCTCGAAGTTTCATTTGGGTAGCATATACGAGCTCTTCAGATTCAGTCCCATCTTTAAGATTTTGTATTTTTCGCCTTTTGCTGCGGTCACATAGGTCATCGAACGCCTTCGTGGGGCGACCTGGTTTTATCGTGGATATATGTTGGATAGGTACTTCCACGGCTACTTGCAACCAATCACGATTTTTCTTTAGGAAAACATGTTCTGTTCTATTGGCAGAAAACCATCTGTTCTTCATTTCGGACTTGATGTAAGAAAATTTGCGCAGAAACTCTTTTTTTTGTTCTATGGGAAAACTGGGTTTGTTAATTATTTCTTTCTCCACATTGTCCAACTTTCTTGCAAATTCCCTTTCGGTATTATTTTTTGCCATATTATAAAAATATTCTCGTGTCACAAGCCGGACACCAGAACTACCTGAGAAAGAAAAACCTAATATATTCTATATAGATTACTTTGCTTTGTAAAATTATACCAACGAAAAAAATTTGAAAAAAATAGAATAGGCAAATTTAGGCACCTGGACTTCAATGTTCCGCAAAGTAGCATAGCTATGCTAATATAGCAAACAAAAATATTTGCCGGGAAACACCCGAAAATATAATAAAAACACTAATGAATATATTTATAACGGAAAATCCTATCAGTTTGTACTGCGGTTACAAAAATTTACAATATCTATAAAGTTACTTAAAATATTTTGAAATAAATAAGTAATACGAATAGTACATACCTGGTTCAATAATATTCATCATAAAAATAACTGTACTTGTCTTCACAACTTTTTTAAAACCAATTATAATAACGCGACTTAAAACTCTTTTGTTCTGTACTCGCTACGACCAATGCGCAATGGCGAGAAACAACTTCTGATAGACCTCAATGGATTGACGGTAAAAACAATATATCGGCAGTTTTAGGTACTCTATTAGGTTAGGGACTCAAAACCATAAATAATTTTGGACAATTCCGTATTATGATATTATGGACTTTTGTCCGCTTTTTGGGCCCAAATACCCCTATGTGCGACGTGACAGGCCTCAAATGAGGAAACCACGCGCCGCATCAACACGACCAATAGCTACCTACTGTGGGACCCCGAGTCGGTTCCAAGGGAATCATCGCGGGCGCACTCCGCAGAAGGGCCGACAAGGGGACCCCATCCGCCGAACTGCGAGAGCTGGCAAAGGAGCTGGGAGTGTCCGCTCCGGTCTGCCGATGGGGCGTCACGGCGGGCAACATGTCCTCGATAGCCACCCACCCCAACCCCTGGATGGCCACGGAAATGGCAGCCCACCAGCTGCTCGAGGCCTTGATGCGATGAATTTTGATGATGTGTTGAATTTGTTTTTTTTTTCCCAAAGAAAGGGGCTGAATTTTTTTTTGAAATTTTTAAGAATTTTCCCCAATGAAGAAAGGGGCTGAATTTTTTTTGAAATTTTTAAGAATTTTCCCCAATGAAGGGGAGCCAAAGAACTTTGTAGTATAGCGATTGTTTTCTTTTTTCTTCCTGGAAATATATATATATATATATATATATATATCAATATGTCAACATGGATCCTATTTTATTTAGAATGAATGATGCTCCCTTTGAGCTCCCTCCCTGCTCCCACAGCAGGAGGATGAGCAGATGGAGCATGATTTAATCATTTTATAATTATTTTTTCATATTATGTTTTTTCTTAAATAAAAAATTTACCTCCGGCTTAAATTATATAAAATTAATGTGTTAAAATTGAAAATTCAGATGCTGAATTTAGAACGCTCCTCAGCCGGTTTCTGACAGCTCGATCTGAAACATTCAGCTTCAGATCGTTCTGAATTCAGAAATTCAGCAAGACATTCCGGCTTGAAGCACTCAAACGCAAATAACGAGAAAGTGAACGACGAGAAAGAGAAGAAGTCTTTTAGCGTCTTTTTAAATTCGGACGTCGGAGAAAACGTTGTCGTCTCAGCCGCTTTTAAAAATTTTACAAAAGCAAATATTTTTGCATTTTATGTGAAGAAATGCCGAATAAATTTATATCGTTCATTTTTTATACATTTCGGTGCGAAACTTTGTGTGAATAACCAAAAACGAATTTTTGCGTGCAGATTTTGCCTGTCGGACTTCTGTCAAAATCGGGAAAAAATTCTGTTTATTATTTTGATAGAGATTAACCAACATATTGAAACATATTAAACTTTCTGTTGTCGCGTGAAGTGAATATAAATAAAACTAGCGAAGTAAGTGTATTTAAGTAGTTAATCATAGTTCGTTTGACGAGAAAGAATTGAATTGTTATTTACAGTATTACGGTTTTCTGTGTTCTGTTCGTTCTTCACATCGTTGGAGGTTTTCTGCGGAGGCTGCTGTGGAGTTTGGTAAGTGCTTTTTTTTTTATAGAAAAATGTGTTGTGGCTATAACATCCCATAGCATAGCTTACAATCTCGCTTACAACATCGATGACATTTACATTGCTGTGTCATTGGGCGTAATCAATTACATTCTGTCTTATACATAAATGTATGAAGTAATGCATTCTATAAATAAAATTGTTAACGTTAAATTAGTTTGGATCTTATACTATTAAACATTAAACTTACTAAATAGAACATCATTTATGTTTCGCAGCTCTTTAAACGGTCTCTTTTGTTTGACGCCTTCATAATTGAAATTTTTTATGATTTCATTTCCGAAAAGTTTGTAAAAGTTTTTTCGGATCCCAGTAGGTCGAATTATTTGTTTAATTGCAGCAATCTATATCGATAGAAATATTGAATTATATGTAATATAATATAATATTTTGTCTTACCAAAATCGGCACCGGCGAGTCTGGCAAGTGGCAGTCAGTGCGGAATTGTAAAAAAGCGAGGTTTTGTCTGGGAAGAATGATCCAATTAGCGGCGACACAGAAAATAGTAGAATCGGAAAAAAGTGGTATTAATTATTGATCGTGAATTTTTGAATTGTTGATTGAAGAACAGCTTTGGTCGGAAAATAGTGTTCCGTAAAGAATTATACGAAGTGAGAAATACGGAAAATTTCGTCCCGCAAAAAAAAAAGAAAAAGAAAAGAAAAGTTACGAACAAGTGACGGAACGGGTTGTTGGGGCCCCCCAACGTTCAAAAGAAATTAATGAATTAAGAAATAAAAAAGAAAAAAATAAGTCTGCCGAGACGGTGATTCGAACCCGAGTACTACGGGTTACAGAGTCAGCGCTCAGACCATTGAGCCAAATCATATTAGGTTGTCACCGTGCTTAGTTGCAATTTTCTAATTGAAATGAAAATGTTCTAGAAGCTAGAAGCTAGGAAAATTCACATGTGCACAAGCACTCCAAATAGGACCGTTATCCCTTTGTGCATTTAACCCAATGCATTTCGAGGACTATAAATACGGTGGCTCCACAGCCATTTGGCACTGCATTTTCAGTCGGCTTAGAAGTAAGAACTGCTTTCAGCTCTTACTAGCTTAAACCATTGGCAAATTGAACTGCTTTCAGTTCTAGCCCAGGAAATAGCGACTCCGTTCAAGTGCATTCAAACCAGTGAAGCCTTGCAACCACGCTTTCCTCTGCTTGCGGCACCTTGGGCAGCATTTCGTCTGACCTCCGCTTGCAGGATACTCCGAGTCCTCTATTGACTCGTATAGCACTCATATAGTGCTCGGCCATACTGCGTTTTCAGTCATAAGCCCATAAGTCCAGATATCGACTTATCGATGCACCATCATAGTGCATTGGGCCACCAATCGACCCTCAGTTATTACTATATCAGTCTAGATCTCCGTACGATTATACTAGGTATCAGTAGTACCATACTACATCCAGGTCTCCCTTTAAATATAGCTCTCAAACAAGTAACCTTTCTATTAACCACTTGCATCTCTAACTCTGCTCTCAGAGAATCACTCATAACGTAACCTTTGTCTAATTTCAGGCAATTAAACTAGTACAAGTACTGTCAATCACAGTCATTGAAATATATATTTGAATTAGCTGATTAAAAACTATACAGACTGAAGTTACCAATACATTTTGAATTATCAGATTTAGATTAACTATTTGTAAATAATTATATTTGAATTCATAACCTTTGATTGTTAGTTGTAAGAGAATTGTGATCTAGTCTTTTTAAATAAATATTACTTTTATTTTCGAATACAATCAACATCTGACGTTCTCATTTTCTGGCTATCAATTCTTGATCCACCACCTATCCTACATCCATTAAACTTTTTAGGTTTAGCTTCTTATAGGCTAAAACACGGGTCGTATAAGACAAAAACAAAAAAGAAAAGAGTTTTTATTAAAATTTGGCATGTAACAAAAAAAAAAGTAAGTAAAAAAAGAAGGGACTTATTCGCCCTATCGAGGCATCATCAGGCTATCGAAACGCGTCGCACTCCTTGTTAAAATAAAATAAATTATATCGTTAAAAGTTTTACAAGTGTGTTTTTCTCTAAAATATGGAAAGTTCAAGCAAGTGCCTTCGAAAAAATCTATACTCGCAGCACATCAAAAGCCGCAAACAATCTGATTTGCGATCGTGCGAACTTCCAAGTCGCCCTGCAGTAAAAGCACTTTTCAACTCAGTTTACACAGGGGTCATTCCATGTCAATTCAACACACCTATTTTACCTCACTATCTCCGAATTCAACGAAATTTGGCACATAGGTAGTTTCCATGTAGCCTAAGAAAAATGTCAAATTTCATTATATTATATACACCCGTTTCCAAATTATGGCCATTTAAAATTTTCAAAAATTGCTGAAAATCGTACGTCATCTCTGTGAATAACGGGATTTTTCCAAAAAAAAATTTTTACGTAAAATAAAATCCAATATGTTAAAAACTACTTTTATTCGATTGTATCTTATTTATTTTATCCTATCAACCCTAAATTCATACCAACAGGGGCTGCATATGCTAATGCAAGTATATGCATGCTGGACAAGTCCTAACTGGTATGAATTCCGCCCATGGTGCGGCTTTAAAACAGACATTTACAATTTTGGTTGTGGGGGATACTCGGAGTGAAGCTCCTTGTACTGATTGGATCCGGAAACCATGGAAACCGGCCCTTTCGGGAGGGCACATAAAATATATAATTTCATTTTCCCTACATTATACAATACAAAAAAATACATTTATTTATACATTTAAGTTTAAGAAGTTACACGTGCAGCACGGAAACGTATCACAAAGACCAGTTCAACATATGGTAGAAATAATAAAAATTGGAAGTTATTTTAACTTAACTTATTTTAACTTTTGCTTAACTTAACTTAAGTCTAGCTTATCTAATCTAAAATGGGTTTTTATAAATGTACTGTGTCTGATTGACCAACGGGATATTTACAAAAGTAGTTTTTAAATGCAATACAAATCAATGAAAATGCAAAACAATACGTATATGTATATACTATATATAGATATATAAAGAGTTTTTAAAATATGATTTACATTAAAAAAAAAAATATATAATATATTTAAGAAAATATAACAGGATAGAGTGGATGTCTAAAGTAAAGTTTTTCGTATTTTTCTCAAAAAAGCTTAAAGTCTATATGTCGCGTTTTCATGTTGACAGTCACAAATACGATGTTCTCAAAAATAAATCTATATACCAAGTTTTAGTTCTCTAAGTTAAAGGGAAGTGGCGTAAATTAGCTTTGCAAGATTTGGCGCCAAATATACATGGAGTGAATTTAATATAAAGTTAATATAAGGCATCGGCCTTAGAAATCGTCAACTATAATGTGTTCTAAAAATTCGCCCGGTGGCTGGAAGGGTTCATATCGACCGATCCCCAAATACCATATTAGAGAAATTATGTGTGCACAAGTGCCAATTGTACGCCTTCCAGCTAAACAAGTACAATTAATGCTGTATTAAAGCATTTCTGCCATTACTATCTCTATGTACTAAAACATACGAATTATATGTGCGTGCGCTAACGTGCCTGGATTGGATACGACCACGAAGTAACCAAACATTGCGTTGCATGATGCTGCATTCCTGAAGGTCAGTTAATTCGTTTTCGCTACATACCTCTATTATATACATACCATCCCGTAAATGTTCTGCAACGTAAGATTTTGCCAGTCTTAAGTGGTAAGTGCCCAAAGCAAACATAATCACATCCTCCTCTACTAATCGCGGAAAATCTTGTAGTTGGCCGTGGACGTCAATTCTTGAATATATTCTTCTTTGTATGTTCAGATTTTTCATCTCGACATAATTGAACAACAGATTAGGCCTATCAATATTTGCATTAATCGCATTAACAATATTCTGAGCGTGCTCATTGTCTACAAATACCGGATGAAACGCATTTATAAGACTAGCAGCAATTCTAAAATCTGTAATCATGTGCGTAAGGGCTCTATTAAAATAAGTCTGTTTTAGTAATTTGAAACACTGTTTAATTCTGCTATTCATGGCTTCCACGACCCAACGACAAATCGTTACTAAACGAGATTTGTTTGCTTGCTCAGTTGTCAACTGAGTGGCACCTCTATCCTTTGTTGGAGGTATATGAGCCTCATAACCGCATGCTTCAATATCAGCTATACTATCTCTAAAACCTCTATCGAGAATTAAAACATCGTCTTGTGCAAACAACCAGTGAAAAGCGCTATTTTCATCATTAACAATGCTTTTCATGATCGTTGCATCTGACGTAGTAGCTCCATATGGACCTAACACATCAATAATATACCCATCACTGCATACTATTAAAAAAGGTTTTAAAAGATTCTCGAATTTATGTAAGCTGTAAGACAACCTTTGAAATAGAAAATGAGAACTTTTTTCAATATAAATATAAGTCCCGTCACATATAGCAATTGCTTTTGTGTTACTGTCATTACCGAAAATGCTTTTTGGTATAGTTAAATTCCTTTCTAAAAGTGTATCTCTATTGATGTGGTCAAAACCTAGGTGTCTATTAACAAATTCAATTAAACATTCTCTTGCAATAGCCAATTTACGCTCCAGAGCTCGACGAGACATATTAAATAAACTAGCTAATCGCTCATTGGATTCGCCAGATCTCAACTTTGATAAATAAATCCCGAGAACTGTCCGAGGACGATTACTTTGTTCTATAAGTGTTGGTGTTTGTCTAAAAATCGTGTTGAATTGCTCAATATTTAAACCGACCCAAAAAAATAATTCGTTATCGCTTAACGCATTTAACACATCGAAATTAAATCTTGCACTGTTAGCGCCTTTAAGAATATTACATACATCAGTGAACTGTGCTGCGTTAAATTCGTGAGAAATATTGCAATGATTGATTAACTGATCCCAATTATTTTGTTCTAAATGTGGTCTACAAACTCTAGCATTTGGAGGGATGTACAAGTTGAATTCACACAATATGTACTTTAATAGAATTCGGTATACGGAGTCTAGTTAGGTTTCTACAGTAATTGTAAATGCAATGGTTACCTCTATTTGGAGCTCTTGCATTAACAATATTCTGAGCGTGCTCATTGTCTACAAATACCGGATGAAACGCATTTATAAGACTAGCAGCAATTCTAAAATCTGTAATCATGTGCGTAAGGGCTCTATTAAAATAAGTCTGTTTTAGTAATTTGAAACACTGTTTAATTCTGCTATTCATGGCTTCCACGACCCAACGACAAATCGTTACTAAAAGAGATTTGTTTGCTTGCTCAGTTGTCAACTGAGTGGCACCTCTATCCTTTGTTGGAGGTATATGAGCCTCATAACCGCATGCTTCAATATCAGCTATACTATCTCTAAAACCTCTATCGAGAATTAAAACATCGTCTTGTGCAAACAACCAGTGAAAAGCGCTATTTTCATCATTAACAATGCTTTTCATGATCGTTGCATCTGACGTAGTAGCTCCATATGGACCTAACACATCAATAATATACCCATCACTGCATACTATTAAAAAAGGTTTTAAAAGATTCTCGAATTTATGTAAGCTGTAAGACAACCTTTGAAATAGAAAATGAGAACTTTTTTCAATATAAATATAAGTCCCGTCACATATAGCAATTGCTTTTGTGTTACTGTCATTACCGAAAATGCTTTTTGGTATAGTTAAATTCCTTTCTAAAAGTGTATCTCTATTGATGTGGTCAAAACCTACGTGTCTATTAACAAATTCAATTAAACATTCTCTTGCAATAGCCAATTTACGCTCCAGAGCTCGACGAGACATATTAAATAAACTAGCTAATCGCTCATTGGATTCGCCAGATCTCAACTTTGATAAATAAATCCCGAGAACTGTCCGAGGACGATTACTTTGTTCTATAAGTGTTGGTGTTTGTCTAAAAATCGTGTTGAATTGCTCAATATTTAAACCGACCCAAAAAAATAATTCGTTATCGCTTAACGCATTTAACACATCGAAATTAAATCTTGCACTGTTAGCGCCTTTAAGAATATTACATACATCAGTGAACTGTGCTGCGTTAAATTCGTGAGAAATATTGCAATGATTGATTAACTGATCCCAATTATTTTGTTCTAAATGTGGTCTACAAACTCTAGCATTTGGAGGGATGTACAAGTTGAATTCACACAATATGTACTTTAATAGAATTCGGTATACGGAGTCTAGTTAGGTTTCTACAGTAATTGTAAATGCAATGGTTACCTCTATTTGGAGCTCTTGCATAGTCTGGAACGTCAATTGATCGTTCTACGTTCCTGTTCTCAGCCACTTCTTCTCTTTCATGCCGTTCAGATTCATACGATGCTTGGGGTACAACAACTCCTACTTCGGGCTCCGGGATGTTTACCTCATGGGGAACAGAAACTCTTACTTCAGGTTCAGGAATACCTGGAGCTCTCGCAGTATTACACACTATTTGCCAACAGCGATGACATACAGATTGGATTCCATTAAATTCGACCTGAAAATTATAGATATCTATAAGTGTTCGACTACACAATATCTAGGTTATATCTCTTTTACATTCCGCAATAAATTAAGAACATACGTGGTAGAGTAGAACAGGATGATGCAGCCACAGGGTGACGCAGCCAATTGCTATTAATTCCCGCATCGTTTGCTCAAATTGCCCTCGCTCAGTAATGTAGAGTCAGTAAAGTTAGTCCAGGCAGGCAGGTAATTAGTTAAATAAAATTAATGCAAAATACATACTACATAGTGTACTAACAATACTTACTTGTACTAAGGCATGTCCACGTATATATGCCGCCAACCCAACTTGTTGCAAAATACTTTGTGTCAAAATATGTCTCCTGGCTCTAAGTACAGAGCGCGGACACATAACACAACTTCTATTTAAAATATCCATTATTATTTATTAATTGCAGCTCACTAGTATTCCAGGTCGAGTATTGAAAAACTGCACAGTATAAATCACAAGAACTTTATAAAACAAATAAACTATTAACTTAAAACTTGCTTACAAGTTGAAAAGATCATCCATTTACGGTTAATAACAGAAGACTGCTTAATAACAAACAACCATGAAAAAGATCTCTACTACTCAAAATCTAACAGACTCCGCACCTGCATTTGATTTTTCAGAACCCTTCTTCTCAAGTTCTTTGTCTACTTCGGTAATAAACTAATTTACCCTAGTCCTCATTAGTAAATCATAAAACACTTTATTATTGCTAGGGTAATTTGGATTAACAGCAAATACTTCGACAAATGCAATAAAATCATTTTTGAAACATGAAATAAAAATGGAATTTATGTTAAACCAAAATACTATTCGGCATTGGTAAATCATAAAACACTTTATTATTTCCAAGGTAATTTGGAATAAAAGCCGCAAATACTTCAACCGAACCAATAAAATAATTTTCGAAATTAAAACGGGAAAGGAACTGCCGTAAATCAAAAATGAAACTGATACATACGTAAGTAAATAATATCAAGAATACCTGATGTAAAATACTCTCTTTTACGTAACTAAAAGTGCCGTTATTTCAGTACTCCGGCGTTTACGGGGATTGATGCCATACAAAAAAATGATGCTTATAAATATATCTTTCAGCGGGTATGCTTTTTATTGCTGTTGGATATGGAGGCCAAATCGCCCATCGTTCTTTATAAGAAAATCGAAAAAGAACTTATAAAAAGAGGCCTCAGTTTCAAGAATGAAAAGCAAATTGAGATAAAATGGAAAAATTTAAAAAGGGATTATATAAACAAAAAAAAAAAACAATATAATAAGAGTGGAAATGATAGGGAATTGTGTTCGTTTTATGAAGAATTTGACACAATTTTAGGATCCCGGCCGTCAGTAAACGTTATAAATTTTGGTGTTGATTCATCAAGAGGTACAAGAAATATAAATTTAAAATGTTTTACATTGTCAACGTGTTTTTCTAGAGCAAGAAGACTTATGTGAAGACATTAACTCTACATTGGAATCATTGGATGACAATACGCAGCACAGTACAGCTGCTTCTGAAATATCAGGCACATCAACTGGTACAAACAACAGTAACCCAATTATATTTAATCTTCGATTACTTATTTTAAAAAAATAATCCTTCTAGCTCTGCGTTTGCGCAGTAACAATCCAAAACCATCAAGATATGCAAAAGGTGCATATGCGAAATGCATAGAAAAACTGGAAGGCACCATTAAAAAAACTCAGAACGCAATGAATAAGGAGTTTTTTGGAAACCAAAAGAAACTTATAGATTATGAGTTTAATTTATACTGTAAAAAGGAAGAGGATGTAGAGCAAAAATTTCAATTAGCGGCGAGACAACTGATGGAGGAATCTACAACCAAATTTTTAAGAGGATTAGATACTCTTTTGAATGGAAATGTTTCACCGTCCCCTAATTTCTCGATTGAGTATTTGTCGGAAACTGAAAATGATTAACATGTATGGCTAAGTCAAAGTGTTTTAAAAAGTGCCTTCCAATTCATGTTAGCATTTTGTACTGAAATTTTGTTTTCATTGTTTTGGTTTCCTTTTAAGTTATTTAAGTTACGTATGAATTTTTGACTTGTGCAATGAAAGTGAATTAACATATATTTAATAATATTATGTAGAAATTTATATTTGTTATCTAAGTATGATATATGAAATATATTTTAATTTCGAATAACTCAACACATTAATTTCTAAATAAAAGCGAAATTACAGCAAATATTTAAAATCATAATATTGCCCGTTACAGTTATTGCCTTTTTATAATTATAAGCTTTGTATACGTTTCAGTATGAGTTTGTCCGGGCGGATTCTCGCAAGTGAATTTTGACCCACTTCTAGTTGTCCGATTAATTTGTAATTTGGCAAGTGGGTAGATTTCAGGTGACAATAGTTGTTTCTGTATTTTTTTTGTTTAAATATCCAAAAATTTTTTAGTTATCGTAGGATTTTGGTTAAACAATTTGTTGCATATGTTTAGGCGTTTCCGGCAGCCAATTTTCCAATAAATCATTTATCAATTATATTGGTAAAATATCGTGATTGCATACATATAGGTGTTTTGGCGGCAATTTCATTTTCTGTGCACACTTCCTTTTAGCTCAGCTGGTTGGTACATTACACTAACCTGAATAGTTTTATACAAAAACTCGAGAACATTTGTAGCAAGAGACTTGAAATTTGGTACGATGATACTTCGTTAAAGTGGTAAGATCAAGTTCGAATATGAGAAAAATCGGGTAACTCCTTCTTAGTGTTGCCATATAAGCCTGAATCGTTTTTATACAAAAATGTTGATTTTGTGTACTGAATATTACAATTCGAATTTCTTTCATTAAACATTGTTATAAATAAGTATTACAATTGATTAATTATTTGCGACAAATTTTGTTTACACAGTTTCTTTCTACACGATATTAAAGATAGAAATAAAGATAGAAATGGAAGAAAATTCGGAATTTTTACAGTAGTAAAAGTGGATGGATTTACATAGGGTTTTTTTTTATTTAGAATGAGTGAATGGAAATCTTTCCGCTGCGGTAAATTGTTTTACGTTTTTGTTGGTTGTGGGGGTGAGGGTAGTCACCAACTGTTTTGGTGTTGTGCAGTTTGGCCCATGTGTGATATCAAATTAAAGCTCTTGCTGATTACTATTAAATCAAGCAGTCGGGGACAACTAGCCTTAGTTACATAAAAAAATGAATATCAAGATTTTTACATAGAATGGTATATTTTTTCTTCACCTAGGGTAATTGTTTTGACCAATTGCTTCTTTACTAGTCATATGCTACACCCGTAGTCCGTGCAATGTCCAGCAGAGTTTAGCTCTGGATCTGCTGATCGCAAAGTTGCAGTCTTGGCCCTTGGGCTTCTATAGTTCACAAGATGCAGGGTAGTAAAGTGAACTATGCGGCGATCTATCTGGGTCCAAAATTATTTGCTGCTGAGTGCTGGCCAGGCATACGTCGCCCTTATGTTTAGTAGGGTAAGGTCATGGGACAGTCTTCAAATCACAAGCACAAGATTAAGCGGCCAAAAGCTCTACAATACTGAAGCCCTTAAGGAAATGAACCGAATGAGGAATCATGAAAATACTTACGACTAAAAAGGAAAAAATAAAAATAAAATAAAAAAAACTTTTTAGGCACAAGCTTTATATAAGTGTACTACAAAGGAGAAAACAAGAAAAATATGTAAGTGTAGTAAGGTGATCGGATTGAAGTTGATCAAATACATTTGTATTCACGCTGAATCCGTTGTTACCTATCTACTATAAAGCTTGTCGCTATGCAAATGCAAGAATAGAATCTATACATCTAGAGCAGTGACGGGCAAGCCTATTCTCGCGGGCATTTGAGATTTCAGAGTACGCTACTATGTTCTGTCTATGGTAAGACGTTTTGACGTGAATGGTTTCAAGTTTCCCAACGACAAGCTTTATAGTAGATAGGAAACAACGGATTCAGCGTGAATACAAATGTATTTGATCAACTTCAATCCGATCACCTTACTACACTTACATATTTTTCTTGTTTTCTCCTTTGTAGTACACTTATATAAAGCTTGTGCCTAAAAAGTTTTTTTTATTTTATTTTTTTTTGCTTCGAATTATTGGAAAGTTATCCGCCATATACTGCGATAAATGATTGCGTATTTCAGCTCCTTCAAAAGTAGTATTATTTGAAACGCATGGAGGCTGCTCAAAAACATCGTCTTCATGTTCATTCCATGGTTCCCTATATACTGATTTCCTCCGCTCGAGAATGTTATGGAGGACACAACAAGTTGCCACAATTTTGGGCACAAAATGAACGTTTATATCTATCCGCTTCTGCAAAATTCTCCGTCTCCCCTTTAAGCGACTAAAAGCATTTTCAACAACAATTCTGGTCTTACTTAGCTATGCGGTGAACGACTCTTGTTCTGGTGTTAAAACACCAGAATAGCCTTTCAGAAACTGCGGCAACAGTGGGTAGGCCGGATCGCCAATTAAAAAGGCAGAAATGTCAATTCCATTAATATTTTCAGTCACCTGATAGGAAAAAATTGTTCTTTCAATAGTTTTAAGTACTGATTCCGTCATACCCATTGTCGCTGATTAATATTCTGCCATAGCAAAGAGTCTTTTAAAACAGTCGCATCTATCGGATTTATTAAGTTTTGATTATTATCCATATAATTGGATTTTCTTTATTTTCAGTTCAAAATTGCTAGCTATAATGTCAAAAAGGCAAAAAATAACAGACTTTTTCGATATCGCCTCTAATAAAAGAGAAATGCAAAAGTGTAGTGATGATCAACACGATCAAGAAACTGGTGGCAGTAAATATCTTTCGGACAAGGCTCCTCAGCTATGCCAGCCATCTACTAGTTTTTATGAACCTGATTTGATCTTGTCTCCTGCCGTTGTAAAACCTACTAAGATTTGCGAACGATATGAGTGGTACAAAGGAGCTCTAGTAGATTTACCCTGGTTGATCAAAACCTACCTCTGTTTTGAAAAGGTAAAAGTAAGACAAATAAATGGGATACGGTGTACTGCTTGCTTTAAACACATTCAGAAGGCTTCAAAATATTCTAAAAATGGTAAAGTTCCCATTGCAGATGGAGTAAGACTAGATGGAGAAAAATATCTTCAAAGAATTGTTGACCATTTAACTACAGAGTCCCATATCGCCGCACAGTGGTTCCGCGCCCTAAGAGTGGCGGTCATAGGGTTTCGCGATAGTAATGACCGTCGTTATGACTGCTTATTATTATTTTTATACTTTTTTGTTGGAGTAGTTAAGATTTAACAAAAATAAATCTGGACAAATATTTCTTATGAAGGCTAAAAACGAGCGTCGTAAAGCAATTAAGAAATATTCGTTTGGAGGACACAATTAGGGTAAGGGAATTTCCAGGTACTGAAATAAATGAGTATCGTAAAATAAAGGACTCTTTAGGGTTACTTGCACATTTGCAACACATGTTTTTTCTTGTTTATTGGTTTAGAAATTTTAGGTAAAATGTAGTCTTCAAATTAAATGTCTTCAACTAGAATGTTATGTGGTTCGCGTTGTGTAGTAAAAATGAATAAATAATTTGAAATCTAAAAGTGCGGTTTTTCAATAATAACACAGGGCAACAAAAAAAAGTTTTTTTCATGTTGTTTTTCATATTTGATTTGATTTTAACTATATTTGGGACGCTGTTTTTAAAAATGCTTTCCGTTTTCCCCTATCACGTCTAGTTTCTTAGATAAAGCAGTTTCAAATATTAAGAGGATTTCCCCTACCAAAATAGCATTTTTCTCGATTATTCTATTTTCTAATGGTCCAAATTCAAGAATATTATACTCATTCTATTCAGGACATTTTTCTGCTTAAATTGATATCTCACATGTGTCATTCCGGTCATACTGAAGATCTTAGGAGTAAGTGAAAGTCGACTTTTTAGGCTCAATGACGACTTGAGCGCGGTTCACTATTATTCCAAAACTATCCAACCAATTTAGTTAAAGTTCATCTTACTTATTCTTTAGGATGTCTATTTTGTTGTGACGAGAGATTTTATATCTTAGAAATATTTTACGTTTTTGGCAGCGATTTTAAAAATGTAGACTTCTAACACCACACAATTAGTAGGCATACGCAAAATGAAATGTAATATCAGTAGACATAGACAAAATACTAGGTTTTTTTCCCAATCCTAAGAAATGTTTTCTTCCCAGGACAAGAGAAGAATGAAGAACGATCACAACAAACTGTGATCCAAACATTCAACATCAGCCACTAATTGTCGATAGAAAAAATTATATTTCCAACTGTCCATATAAAACAGAAACTCATGAAGCAATTCGACAACAAATTCAGTACCTCTTTTGATAGAATAGACTTCTTCTGCCGTGGTAACCTTCTTAATCCAGAAATATACGGATCCGAATTAAGAAGAAGTCTATGTATCAAGTCGGTGTTTGTTAAAACCCGAGACATTTTCCTCGTGTTGTCACGCCTAAACTCTTTTACTAATTTATTACAAGATTCGGCGGCCTCTTCCGAAAGTTCACCTATTGACAATAATGAGTGGTCAATTACTTCCGACCCATGAATAAGGACCTTATGTACAGACGAGGGCAAGTTGTACCATGGATAGGTAGCAACAAGCTTACGTACTGTGTCTAGAGAATACTCTTTAAAAGCCACATTATTAATTTTGTATCCCGACGAAAGACACTGCAGCAGATTATGACATCTGTCAATGAGGGCTTTGTCTAAAGCCGGAGGTACACGATACGGTAAACGTCATATTTATAAGGAAATATCTTTGTGGATGTCACTTTTTGACATCGAGTCACACGATAAGCAAAAATGAGTTTGCAACCTGTATTTTGCAATTCACAGATTACCGCGACGGCGCGCCGCCCGTAAGAGCAGTAATCTCAAAACTGTGTACATAAAGTTTTGTATGGTGTGACTCGGGAAATTTATACCCCGCAAATTCCTTGGATGTGCCGAAAATATTCCGAAATTTTTGGGTTATTTATAAGCGATACACCATATTGCTTATCGTCGAGTCACATGATATGAAATATGGCGTATCGCTTATAAATACGACGTTTTCCGTATCGTGTACCTCCGGCTTAATGCAGTAATTTCCGCTGAAATAGAGATGGCGATAGATGCCTACAATGATAACCGTCAGCTTACGCTAAGCGGCAATTCATGGCCGTCGAGGTCGTTATCAAAAATCCATGCAGATAAACAAATAGTGTTGCGACATTCGCAACCTAAAATTACTGGGCAACGAGCCGCCCTCCTTTTCACGTATTGTGAGAACAGCAATTCGCTCGTTGCAACATTTGCACGTTGCAACATACTTCAGCAGTAAGCTGCATTGGGCAATTCACTGACCTGCTTGTGCAGCAATCAATTATGTTGCATGCAAATGACCGCCCCAATTCTGGATGGCGCAACATTATTATCAGCAAATGGACCCATTGGTAGATAGCCCAGTCAAATTAGATTTTCAGCTCGGAAAAATTCCCATTGAGCTGAATTTTGGTACACATTTTTATAACGTCGTTATAAACAACGTGTGAAAAATCGGCCACGAGATCATGTTCGCTTTAAAGGTTATTCAAGGTCAAAGGTCACGAAAATGACCTTTTTGTAAATATCTCACTTTTCGTTCATCCTACAGCAAAAAGTCGTGAGTAAAAATTATAGAGAAGATAATTATCTACAAAAAAGGTCTTATAACATTTTTATGTAAAACTTATGGTACGGTACGAACTTTTAAAGAAATGTGAATTTTTTATTAAAAGCGAATCGCCTTTTCGTAAATATCTCACTTTATATTGATTGTACAAAAAAAAGGTTCTGACAAAAATTGTACAGGAGACAATTATCTATGAGGTTATTGTTTTTTGTTTATGTACAAGTTATCGTTATTGCGGTATCCGAATTTTAACGTTCACCATACAAAATTACAAGTATAGAGCAATACTGAGAATGCATTCGTTTCCACACCACCATTGAAGTAGAAAGTAAGGTGCGTTTTTTTTCATGGTTTCTCCGGTAGGCCTAGTCCATGTAGTCGAAAATTTGTTATAATTCGGAGTAATTAAATATTATATTTTAATTATATTAAACAATAATAATTAATAATACTTTCATCATATAATCGCAAGTTTTCCAGTTCTTCTTCATCTTCCTGGTTCTTTTTCAACATCGTTTTCTCCAGACATATCCTGTATCCCAGCGGATACAGTAGAGTGGGTTCATGCTTTCATATTCGTAATGGTCATCTATATTCTTATCAAGAGTTTCGTCAGAATTTGAATTGAAGCATGATTGACCACGGTAATGTTCACAAATAATTGAACATTTGATTCCAATTTTCCTGCAGTCGCAGTTAGTACCATAGCCTTTTTTACATTTACAATAATCATACATTTAGTATTCGCTTTACGATCCACCCTACGTATATATTGTTAATTAAATTTGTAACTATAGTTAGTGATTAAAGTGTTTAGTAGAAACTTTGTGTTTTCTCTCTCTCCACTTGACCACCGCAAAACAGTTGGTCCTTCGAGCCGGATCACGAAATATCCTTGTAAGTCTAAAGGGGTGATCCGTTTTAGTTTATCGAGAGTGTAGTGCGTATCAAAAACTAGTCAAAGTGAAAAACTAGTAGTGCATTGTGCAAGTGTACCTATAACTAGTGGTTATCTTTCATCGAACATCATCGAGGTCATCCGCATTGGTAACCTGCTGTCCAATCCCATTTGCCTTCTTGCATCCCAAAAACTGCACCTTCTTAGTAAGTCACCTTAATTATCCATGTATTAAGTTGCCGTGTGTATAACGTAAGCTAACTCGTCATCAAGTAAATCGCGGCTCTCTAAAGGCGCGTTCCCACGACGCGTTGCTCGGCTCGTATGATCATAAAAGTGTCACAGTTAACAAAAGGATTCGGCCCGTCTTTCCGGTAAAATGTCGTAAAATGTCGGTAAATCCTCAAAACTTCAAAGGCATGAAGGACCACGCCAAGCCGGACGACGCGTCGTGGGAACGCGCCTTTAGGCGGTTCAACTATCTTCCCGTATTATCTTATCGCCAATCCTAAGTTAAAAAAAAAAAAATGGCAAACCCGGGTGAACAAGAAACTTTTGAATCCCGATACGAGCTCCAAGTATCGCTCGCGGAACAAATGGATAAATTTGTAGCCAATACGAAAAGAGCTAACTTGAGTAGACGCACCCATGGTTTTTATTTCGCCCGTGTTAACGGCTGGCACGAGTTGTGGCAAAAATACGCCGCCAATGATCGTGATTTATCTCGCTTGGCCTCTGCAGAGACCAAAACTACCCATCCATACTTCAAAGAAAACCATTATGGCACACGTGAGGAGTTTTTTTACGAGTATATAAAGGGGACTTGGTCGACCGAATGCGTGCGCTTCAACAACCGAACGGAAATGATGACAAAACACCCTCGGGTGCGGTAGGTCAGGTTTCAGAAACAAAGGTTACTTCGGCTCCGCTCATTCAATTACCATCTATTTCGTTGCCAAAATTCTCGGGGAGCTACTCTGAATGGATAAGCTTCCGGGATTTATTTGTATCGTTGATCAGCACCAACTCTGCGTTGGCCGAGGAACAAAAATTGCACTACCTTAAAGCGAACGTAATCGGCGAAGCAGCTAAAGTCATAAAACAGTATCAAATTACCAACGACAATTATGACGCCGCGCCGCGTCAGTATGAGATATCAGTGATTTAGTGGGATTTAATTCTAAAAATGAAGGTTAAAATTATTAATATTTATCTATACCTTGCTTCATAGAACAAAACAATAAACGGTAAACGGCATTTTGTTTGCCTCTGCACCGCTTACTCTAAGGAATATACGCATCTCTTTCTTACCTTAGGAATGTGCGTTAAGAGGAGGATACACCTAAAAATTTTTCCGAGTTGCAAACTACTACAAACAAGTCAAAATTTTGGTCACCCACATAATCGCAGGTCCCTTTTGCTTGTGTCGGTAGCTACCGCCTTTTTGTTCTCTGCTCTCTGTTTTCAGAGGCACGCAAAAAAATATCGATTTTCCGATTGCCTTCGCCTTGGTGCTTTCTGCTGTGCTTCTGCTTTCTTGTCTTGTGCATCGAGATCACCTCGGTTAGTACTTGGCGCTTGCGGAAAAAAATGATGGATTGGAAAAGGGATGACGTAGGGGACGGGCAGATCGCAGGTCTTTCGTTCTTGGGTAAATTTCATTCTTGAGTGAATTTTACGATTGTTATTTGTAAATGCCCGATAAGAAAATTATTTTTGGTTGGGTTTGTTTTCTTTTAGATTGGATTTTTTAGAAACTTTACGAATTTAGATTATTATAAATAATAGTTCCATTTTGGAGTACTATTATGGAATTTTTATAAATTAATTATTAATAATCACCTTTTTCTCAATCTAAGAGGGACATATTTTTGCATTGTACCTGCATTCTGTGCTTCTACTTATGAAACATTTTGATTTAATTAATATACACTTGATCAACTAGGAGTATGATTTTTTATAGATTATTAATTAAGAGTTCTTTTATCAACTTAGTGGAGTAGAATTAGAGAGAGATGGCGGTATTAATTTACTTAGTGATTTGGAGGTAAAAAATAAACACATGATTACATAACGCTCTCATTTGGCATTTCAATAATTTATTGATTTGCATTTGACTATTGACCCTAAATTCAACGATGGCCTTTTTTTTGCTTGCTGTCCCCAGAAAGCAAGTTATTTTTTTCAAGAAGTTTGTGTAAATATTCGCTGTGCGCATTTGAAAATTAAACGGACTTTAGATTTTAGAACCACGATTTTTGGTTTGCACTGTTTGACACAGAAACGGAATATGTTTATTTCAGTGGCATTTCTTCTATAAAATAATCGCTAGTCAACTACTAATCACCTTCTTTCGCGGCTCGAAATTTGAATCAATTTGGATCAATGAAATGGACGGAATCAGAGTATCTCTGGAACCTCTGAACTGAACCACTTTCAATAAAATTTGGAATACTTCTACAACTTACCTCATACGTGATTGCTGAGAAGCGGTTTTTTGAAATTCAATTTAAAAGGGGGTAAAATAAGCGATGAAAGTTTCTATGAAAATTCAAGTAAAAAAACTCTGTAAAAACATTTCCGTTCAAATAATTAGTACTTATAATACGTATTTATAACAATATTTAGCGAAAGAAAGTTAATATATAGATAAATAAAACCAGAATTTTGGCATAAAGTAATTGGCTGCATTACACCAAGAAGGAGTTGCCCGATTTTGCTCATCTTCGAACTTGACCTTACAATTTTAACGAAGTATTACTATACCATATTTGAATCCTCTAGCTAGAAGCGTTTTCGAGTTACCCTCTCGAGAGATAGACTAACAACAGACGGACATACATGAAACGGTTTCTTTCCCCTTCCCTTTCATGAACATATAATTCTTATTTTTCTGTCTCCATTATTTCTCAATGGCGTTGAAAACGTTTAGTCAAAACTAATATAGGTACTCTACATCTAGGGAATAAAAAAACAAACCCGTAAAAACAATGGTTTTTACTAAAATTCATATATAATTATGTATAGACGTATAGTAGTGGGTATTGTCAAAATGGGGAGAATTAAAATTTTTTTTTAAAAAGAGAAAATATGACTTGATTTTATGATAACTTTTTTATATACATAGTGCAAATCGCTGTCATTTTGGCATTATTATTAAAGACTTTATCCGTTTTCTTCTGTAATAACGAGATAAAAATTTGATAGAATGCATTTTCATCGGCAACGAGCCTAATTACTGTAAAGCTTTAGCTCGATTAAATGACGGGAAGTGTATTAATTAGGAAAGGTTTTCCTTAAAACGGAACAAATACACAAATACACAAATAAACAAACAAGCAAGTTTTCGTGAGGTTAATATAGATGAATTAAAAAAATTCAAACTAAAAGAAACAAACCCATCAACACCAAATTTATTTTCGGGCATTCAAAATCATAAAATTCATTCAAAAATGAATTTTCCCCAAAAAACGAAAACTAAGAACGAAAGATTTGCCCCTGCTCTAATTCACCTTCTCCAAAGCATCATCAAGTTGCAAATTATAATCTAGCATGAAAACTGAAGATGAATTAGTGAATAGATAAATGTAATTATTTTCTTGCGTATGTTTATATTAAATTATTAATTGTTTTCTTTAGTTGTTTTTCAATCTTATCTACCTATGTACAAAATTATAAAAATTATTATAATATTACAGACAACTTGCTTGTTTACAGACAAGTTGCATTTGCATATTAAATTGGTACTAGAAAGTAGGAATTCCTAAAAGCAAGGCGAAAATCCTAAAATCATGGATGAAAATTTACAAACGTTTATGTCACCCTCCTCGTCATAAAATATATAAACTCACAATCCACTGAAAAATACAAATTACAATGAGAACTCGTTTTGCACCTTTTTTTACCCTCCCCGTCCCCAAATGTGTCAAGTGGCTAAATTGCCTGAACAAGAAAAATGCGTGTATGCAAAAATCGAATTTACTTTTCTCTACATCACATCGAACTCCTGAAATCTTTCATCCGCCGCAGCGCAGCCTCTAAAGCGACCCATAGACGACCAACTTGGTTGTCAACTAGGTTTGCCAACTAGGTTGCGATTGAGCCTACAGACTGAATGATCAAGTTGCCAACTTGGTTGTCAACATCACTTTTTCCAAAATTTTATGCTGACAGCACGTTTTATTATTTTAGCTCTCAACTGAATTACCGCTGATTTCTGAGTTCTCCCAGTTTGGAAAATGCGGTTTTGAGAAAAACGCGTTGAAAGTTTTCAGTAGTTAAGAATAATTATCAGAAAAAACGCTCACAAATAATCGAGGGCGCAGCACCTGAATTGAAAATGCTAATACTTATAGAGATATTTCCTACGTCACTAATTTTTTGCCAAACCTTTTTGAAAATATCAAGGGGAAAAATGTTTTTCTACTTTTTGAAATTCCTGGAGTGACCAAACCTATTTATTATTTGAGTTATGGGAGTCATAAACGCAATTGCAAGCAAATTTGAAAAAGGACCATCTACCGTCGCGATATTAAAAAGAACAGAAACAAAATATTGCAGACAAAAATGTGTGCTATTACTGAAATGACGTTCTTTTGATATAACAACTTTATTTTAATGCCTATATTTATTATAGAAATATTTTATACTATATTCCGGGTCCCTCGCCAATCCAGCATACTCTCCAATTCAATCCATCTGCATTATTGATGGTTTACTTCACGAAGTGCACTCTATAAATTCTTCAATCGAAATGATGTTGCTGAAGTAAGTTGTCAACCTTGCCATAGACCAGTGATGGGCAGGCCTATGCCCGCGGGCACTCCAGCTTTTAGAGCTTTGAATATGTACACGAGCAGCTCGCAAGTCGAGAGCGCATCATTCGGCCGCCGGCCGTCATGCGAGCAGGACTATGCTTCTTTTCGCTTTGCTTTCGGTACACTGTAAATTTGAAGTCATTTTGCCATGTGGCTTCACTTTTACATGACAGGTGACGTCACCAAAATTAACAGTGTAAAAAAGGCCGGAGAGAGCTTTGAAGAACTTTTACACAATCACATTTTGAGACTGTGGTTGCATGCCCATCCCTGCCATAGACGTCACAACATTGTCCTGGCCCCTCCCACAAAAATCAAAAATTTTTGATTTTACTCCAACATTGGGTTCAACATGATTTTTCAACCGTCAACCTACCCACAGACGACCAACATTGTCGACAACATGGCATGTTGGCAACTTAGTTGACAGTCAAGTTGGACGTCTATGGGCCGCTTAAGTGCTTGTTTTTTGCATATTCTACCTACGTCACTCGCTACGTCGCTGAAATTTCTCTCAGAGGAATCGTGTACATGAACGGCACGCTCATATGATACACAAAGTGTTTGAGTGTATATGTTGTCAATAAATTGTTGGTCAAAAAGTGTGAAATTTTGCCTATTATTAGGCGGTTACGATTAAATTCTCTGAATTTTAAATCTAAATATTGCTAATATTATGCACCCTTTTATTCAAAAATGTTAAAAAAATAAAAGAAATGACATTTCTTTGTGTATGAATGAAAGAAAATCTGAAAAAATCCGTCCAAAAATAGAGGAAAAATGCATTTACAAAATTCAAGAAACTACTCTTAGAAAAATGTCCTTTCTGAAAAAACTAGGACCTTGTTTAAAAATCGCCCTATTCACAACGGATGCGAGCCTTCAATCTATCAAATGAGGTATATTACATTGGAATCCCTTCAGAAATAGAGGAGTTATCTGGTATCAACTTTTACCAAATTAGCCAAATTTGGCAAAACCACTTTTTTTAAACTGCTATAAAAAAAAATCTAGGACCTTGTTTAAAAATCGCCCTATTCACAACGGATGCGAACCTTCAATCTATCAAATGAGGTATATTTCATTGAAATCCCTTCAGAAATAAAGGAGTTATCTGGTATCAACTTTGGTCAATTTCGCGATTTAGGTGTATCCTCCTCTTAAGTTGTGATTATTGTTAAAAATTAGTTAGGCTCGTTCATTCAAAAATCGTTTTCTGAGAAAACGCAGGCAGCTGGTGGAATATGATAAACATCATTGAAAAGGATACAAATTAAGGATGTTTTTAAGTTATTTGAAGGGTGATGCACTGGGTAGTCTCTTGGTTACAAATAACGGAACTTACAAGACTGATGTGAAAAACTACTGTCCTAGGTATTATGTTGCCTTTATTTTTTTATTTTGCACCTTGTACGCTGCGGTAACATTTTTTTTCAGTGGACTGTTTCATAGCACAACAAAAAAACACAAAAAAGTCCGACAAAAAACTCTAATTAGATGCATTATTGGCTGTTAACCGCTATAACACCCCTGTTTAGCAGAAAATCGGAATTTTGTGAATATCTCAAAAACCATGCGACTTTGGACTAAAGGATGTATGGCTCAAAATATTCACAATGACCCCCTTTATCCATATGCAAAATATCTGCAACCCCCCTCATAACACCCTGTATATTATGAAAAAATACGTGACAGCGGCATCTAATGTTCATTTTATGAAAAAATAAATATCAGATTCGGATTCCTCGACCCAATAAACATTGAAATAGCACCTTACAGAAACTTAAAATACTCAATTTACATGAAAAAATATGAAAAAATAAATAAAAAACAGTATTTTAGTCATAAATTTCAAATCGATTTATAGAAAAAAAATTGTTCGCATGGGGAAAAGTTATATATACCAAAATGTTCGTATTGAAAATACCTTTCAAACAGTGTATAGCTTTAGTCGGAAAAGCTGCAACCTAAGTTGAGCTCTCCAGGTAAGTTAAGGCTGTGAGCAGATCATGGTATAAATCGCGCGTTTTCATTCACTGATAAAATTCGTGCCTGTACGCCTCTAATTTCCCAGCCATATTGACTCCATTGTCATAAGACTGCCCTCTTATGTTTGAAATATCAAGCTCATCTTTTATGAGTTTGTCTATTATTTCTTTAGTTAAACCTTCGCCCGTTTTTTCTTCCGTAGCGATGAAATCAATAAAGCTTTCTTCAATTGTACATTTTTTCGTACAATCAACGTGCACGTAGCGAATAATTTGAACCATCGCTGTTCTTGATGAGTTGCATCAGTCGTACAGTCGAATAAAATGGAAAAATATTTGGCGTTTCTTATATTGTTTCGGATAAATCATTTTACTTTTGTTGCTGATAATTTAATTAATTCGTTTTGTATGTTCACTGGCTTTATTGTGGTTATCAATGTGACTTTTGATTGTTGAATCATAATGACTAATTAACTCAATTGTATTCAGAAATTTCCCACAATCTGGTTGGCCAATTATTCCAGATGTTCCCCTTAGAGCATCATTATTTTTTAAGCAATATAAAATGGCATCAATTATAATTTTCAAAATATGTCTCCACTTGTCCTTCTCTTTTTGTATTACTTGAACCAGATCGTAATCTATAAAACCACCACTTTTAATATTTTTCTCAAAAGTTTTCAGTTTTATATAACTATGCCCTGTTGAATTTTCATGGCGGGGTAGATATGGATTTAAATGTTGCCAGTCTTTAAAACCAGTTCACCAAAAATTGCGTCTATCAGCACAAAACAAGGTACATGGAAAACAAAGTAGAGTATCCACTGTCTTGCAATATAATAGCCATTTTCTAAAAACTCTCTCTCCATTCGTCATTATTTTCGTAAACTACTATTTTTCGAAATGTCTGTTATTCGTTGATGGGTAGATTTCTAGATCGTCGCCATAAATTGAACCGTGTTCGATGTACATTTTTATGGAATTTTTGTTGATTGTCCACGTTTTCGGATTATTGAAATCCACGGCAATGTCAAGGGCTATTTCGGCATTAACTTCGGTACTATACTCATCACCAAGAATTTGTTTTGCGTTCACTTCCACTTCCTCCCCTATTCAAATCTGCATTAAAATCGTACCGGAAATTTTTATTTTACCAACGTTGTTGGTTAGCTACAAAATATATGCCAAGGAATAGAATTAGGTCTGTTCGCGTACTTGTTTGCCTGCAAGTTCCTGAAAGTTCCTTTTTTTGGTGGAGGGGATAAGATTACTGAAAGTACGCGAACGGCTTCCTGCAATATCCTGAAAAAGCAGAAGAAGATTATTTTCCACTGACAAGTGACAGTTTGGGGAGTGCATTTTTGGTAAAAAAGTTCGGAAACAAAAAAATTAAAAATGAGTAAGTTCAGGGAAAATATGAAGAAAAAAATGTGTTTAAAAATTTTGTTAGAGACAGAATTAGATTCATCAAATGATGAAGAAAGTGATATTCCTTCAGAGTGTGGGGATTATAAACTTTTAAATGTTTGTGTACTATTTCCAAACACCCGGACATGCATCAGGGGATATGTAGAAAATGTTGTTTTAAATTACAGCGATTATGAATTTAAAATTCATTTTCGGATATCCCGTCCGCTTTTTCATACAGTTCTTGAACGTTTTGAAGGATATGAATTTTTCAAAAACTTACGTGAAGATAGGAGATTTTCAGCATCAAAACACTTGCTTGTTTTTTTCTGGTTTGCTGGACACGAAGCGTGCAGTTATCGAGACCTTGCGGATCGTTTTGAGAGTTCATTATACACAGTGCATGTTATAATCACTAGGGTTATAAGTTTCCTAAGCAGTATGTCCGATGAAGTAATTTGTTGGCCAACTGCTGAGCAAATGGAGAATTCCTCACGTTATTTTGAAGAAAAAAAATAGATTTCCTAAAGTTTTTGGTATTACAAGCTCACGGCTATAATACAAGCATATTTTAATGATTTTGCTTTGTTTGGCAGGGGCAATCGATGGGACTCACATTCAGATCGATCCACCTAAAATAGGAAAAGACGATTACATAGACAGGAAGGGCGATGTAACTATCACCTTGCCAGCAATTTGCAATTTATATATTTGTTGGCTTTCCCGGATCCGTTCACGACAGTAGAGTTTTTCAAAACTCCTTCGTGTGTCCAACAATAAGTTCATGCAAAGGTATATTAATTTATACTAGCTGGTCTACCCGGTTACACTCGGTCGATGGGACGATTGGTATTCGTTAAGAGGCAAATTTACCTAGAGCAGAAATCGTTTTCTTAGCATGGACATTTTACCGCAGTAGTGGAGACACTTTGCCAACAAGACAAAACAAAGAAGAAAATTCGGCAGCGCGCGCGGAGTTATTCCAGCAGATCAGCAGCGTGTTTAGAGATACGTCACAGAGCTGCTTTCATTCAATGGCAGTGGATCGATATTCGCTTTACAGTTTACACACACATTCTAGCTTGCTACACTTGCTATTGAATAGGAAAGCCCACTTTTTGCTTGTTTGCTGGGGTGATTTTTTTTTATTATTCTTTTGCCACTATGCTGGCAGCGTGCATAGAACTTTTTTGTGCACTGTGCACTGCGCGGTGATGCGAATGCCGAATTGATGTTCTTTCTGATTATTTCAGTGCCGGCAAGAAAATGAATTTCTTTTATGCTGCGGCATATTTTTTCGTTTTATATTTAGGTTTGATTTTCTGACCTTTCGTCGCTGGATTATTTTCCCTTGTTTACTTTCTGGCCAACTTTTACCTACGAAAAAGCAAGTACGTTTTTCTAGACTTGATAATTTTTAGGATTTATTTTTCCATTTCAGGGTAAATGAATTTTCGGGGAAAGTGTGGGTTTTTTATTTCTAGTGTTTTTTTACTATAATTCATCTGCTTGCATACTATTATAAAAATTGCGACAAGTAAAATTAATTTAAAAAAACAAGAAAGATGACTTGATTTTAAGATAATTTTTTTTTTTTATATTTAATTTTGAAGAATTTATGGAGAAAATAAACGTTTCCCAGTGACCCGTGAGGTAGTTTGCCCACTCGTTTTTGTTTGTACTGGGGTTTCGCCAATAGCCCTAGTCCCCAAATAATCCCTCCCCTCCCCTCTTTAAATCCAGTGCCTGTTTGTCACAATTCTTCGACAAGGCTAGGATTTTGGACAGACGGACCCGGAAGTTGAATGCACTCGTTTGGTTCCCGAATAGGTAAATTTCGTGGATGACGGGGATCGACTAATTCAGGTAGAAGGCAGTTAAAATAGAAATCGCGCAATTTTTCTTTGTTGGCGTCCCAAAAAGATTCGTCGCGGTAAATTTTTTCTGTTTTTAGCTTTTCATCTGCAGAGCTCCAAACTGCGAAAATACAATAATCACGACCGGTAATATTCAACTGCCCTTGGACTTGATAATAATAGTCGTGGGACTTATTGAATATTATTTCATTCGTCATTTTATCTACCTTCCAGACCTTATATTTACCCTCACGAACGAGCTTATCGATGTCCGTTCCCGCGCACGATGGTGGGCACTTCACCTCAACTAGCCCGTCAGATCCGATAAGCCCATCCGGAGTCGCGCCCAAAAATTCTAAACGCGAATCTATAAAAAGTCCACATTTTTCGATGTGAACACCTAATTCTCGGCCTAACTGTTCTATTGCGCCCATTTCTTTTTCTCTACCATAACGAATTGAAGACACGCCCGACAAATCTGAATACAAAATACTTTTTACTAAATTTTTGAAAGACTTAACGCGACGTTTACAAACTTTGCCGAAAACGGAGGAAGTTAAAAGATACCGACGTGTCTGCACCCATTCGGCACAATTCGATTGATTACGCGTTGATTCTTCCACACGATCGCGATTTCTTTGATTCGTTTTCAACATCGAAAAAATTTCCGTACGCGATTTTTGTTGTTCCGCAACTGACTTATCGGGTTCTACGTAAGTATCTCCGCCGTAATTATTATCCCGAAAGGAAGTTTTAACCCGCTTCCTGAAAACTTTTTTACGACGCACCTGATTCCGATTATTACAACTTTTACGATATAAATATAATTTTTGTAGTTTATTATTCGCGTTTCTTTTAAAAACTATTCTACTCAACGTACTTACACAATTTCCGGTATTATGTTGAACTAATGCCGCGTGGCATCGCGTTGTATACGAGTTCGATCCCGTAACATTCACTCGTTTACCACCTACAAATTTCGCGACTATGGAATGGAAGTGTTCAGCGACGTTTGAATCACATCCATGAACTAAACTCTCCGCATGATTTCCTAACCGATTGCATATTTTTAAAATTTCGTCTAAAAAACCGCCATTTTTCAAATTTTCGATTACACCGCTTTCTATAGTTTTCGAACAAAAATAACTCTCGCATTTGTCATGGAAACCAAAGACATGGAATGGCGCGTTTAAGATATCCTTTTTCAAAAGAATAGTGCGTTCACGAATACTGAGCTCTACGTTTGCAGCCCAGTGTGAAATTGCCGAATTTACGCCTTTTACTATACGCTCGCGATTTGACTTTAGTTGACGACGCAATTCAATTGAAAATTTCGTATTCGACTCCAAATCAATTAAATGCTTCCCGAAATTCCGAACTAAATGATTTTTACATTCTATTTTACGCACCTGTTTATTACCGTATGGAGCAGATTCTAAAATTCGCTTATAAACGGAGCTGTCTCCATCCGCGATTAGTGTAGTATAGCGCTAACCGTGCATATCTACACTTTTCTTAAAGCCTTCCGAAATTATAGCGGCTTCCATTCCGGTGGAAGGTCCTTTAAAATTCATGGAACAAACATGTTCACGTACCGGTACATTTCTGTTTTTGTCGATGGTGCAAATTAGGCAGTACTTGTTTTTCACACCAAGAAAAAGAATTTTTCTGGTATGAAAGCCAATTATTGCCGCTGCACCAGAATTCGCGGAAAAATTACCCCTATAAGATCTTTTCGACCAGCAACCGTCGGTTACAACAGTTATATCTGCAATGCCGTTTGCATCCACATCCCCCCTCTTCAATGCAGCTTCCTTCTCCTCAGCAGCTGCAGCTACCATTGAAGATTGAGCTGTAGATATCCACGCTTCACCCACATCCTTCCGAATAATATTGTATGTTTTTGACGACATACAAGGAATATTCAAAATGGATGTGAATTCCTGCAAACTGTTGTAACCGGATCCGCAAGAAAACGCAAGGACCGAACCGTAATTAACATTTTCTACCGATTTAACTTTCGAACTAGTCGCAATTTTATTAACACTACCACACATACTGCATTTAAATACAAAATCTGAAATAAGCCCGTTTTTAATTTCATTTACGATATCTACGCAATCTAATGTGCAATTAAAATTTTGAACATGTTGGAAATTTTTTAATCCCGTAAAGAAAAAATCAATATCAATTATACGATGCCCCGTTGCTTTGAACTTTTCCGTTTCCGATGGTGATACTTCAACCACCATTCCAGTTTCCTGCTCCCATGACGAAATATTTGAGTTAGAAATCGCGTTATTAGATTGATTTTCCGAGTTTTGTTTCCGTTGAAACACTTTTCCACGTTTTTTTGAACCGTACGACAGACTTTTATTTTTATATAATTTACCCATTATGATGTAGTAGATATCAACAAATCACCTAAATCATTAAAAGCACCAAATCACTAAAACACCAAAATCACTAAAAATCGACTAATTGTCCAATATTCAATTCTCGATTAAAAACCACTGCGAGCGCTCTGCACAATTTTCAGCGAATCTAACTCAAGAATAAAAGTAAAATCATTTCTCCTCACCGCATATCATGCGCAAAACGGAAATATACGTTACAAACATTACTTAGAACATTTTAGCCGTTACAAGTCCGGGCCTTCCTCAATAATTCGTTCACCCTGAAACTAAAAACAAGTCCAAAACAATATCAAGGCCAGAAGAACGCACTAGCTTTTTCATAAGAAAATGTTGGCTATAAAATAAAAAAGGGAAATAATCCAGCGACGACAGGTCAGAAAATCAAACCTAAATATAAAATGAAAAAAAATGTGCCGCAGCATAAAAGAAATTCATCATTCCAATTCGGCATTCGCATCACCACAGTGCACACCGCGCAAAATTTCTATCCACGCTGCCAGCATATAGTGGCAAAAGAATAATAAAAAAAAAAATCACCCCGGAAAACAAGCAAAAATTGCGCTTTCCTACACAATAGCAAGTGTAGCATGCTAGTAAGATGTGTGTGTAAAAATATCCACTTACTGCATCGAAAGCAGCTGACGTATTTTCTACCAGTTCTAGCAATTCTGGCCAATGGCCATCTACATTCAACTCTTTGAACCAAATTTGCGAGAATTTGGTTGTGGTCCCCGTTTTGCATAGGATAACTCAGGAAAATTAGGCAAAAAAAGCACTTTCAATTTGGTAAATTTTTCCAATATTTTCCAAGAAACATAATCACATTTTTTACGGAATCCGTTACCAATCCCTTAATCTTCATAACATTATGAAAAACATTAGGAAAATTTATCGCAAAATACGAAAAAGATAATAAAAAACTTAAGACAAATTTTTGGAAAAACCACACTCATTCGGAAAATTCTCGGGAAATTCCTAAGTCGAAAATGAGAAAAGTGCTCCGCTCTTTCCAAATAAAACCCTTTAATGTACCGCGGGAAATAAAATTTACTATGTTTGGTCAAATAGTTTTCGAGGAAATTGGTACTAAACACGATCAAAATTTGGAGTTAGTCATCTCTTTCAAGGGTTATAAAAAAAAAACTAAGTACTTTTTAAAAAATTTGCTCCGCTTATTCCGAATAAAACCCTTTGTCTTATCTTTTAAAAAAAGTTTGATAAAGATTCTCCAAATAATAACGGAGAAAATTTGTCCTAAAGTGGGCCTATTTTACACGTTTTGGTAAATTTGCCTCTTAAGGTGGCATTGATTCATCAATCTGTCAACCATAAATTCGTTTTTGATTTTGATTTCATTCATAAATAGATTCCGTCCTATGTATTGTAGCAATATTATTTTACTTTAAAAAAAAAAAATTTCCCAGTCCTTTGATTCTTTATAAATACACCAATATTGCCAATTTTAATAGTGGATTCGAAATCAGGGAATTTAAAATACCTTTAGCTTTTACTATATTTCCCCAAATTCGTTAAATTTTGAAAAATGTCGAAAATTAATTTGCAATCAGTACCTACGAAAACGCCCAGATACAAATTTTCGTTACAACTCCTTGATGTTGTAATTTGTTGGTCGGTATCTTTCGTTCTCCATTTTGAAACCCTATATTTTAGGCGAACATAAAATAGCTTAAGGTATAGCTGAAAATCGCGCACAAATTACGTGTGTGACAATAATTTTTTTGTGAGTTAAGGAGATAAAATAATACTTTTACTTACACCGCGCTGTGAACAATGAGGTTTTTCCTAAAGGGTGGGGAAGTGGTCAAGGTCGCATATTCTGCAAAACAGATTTCCAAATTCCAACGAAAAAAGAATAAAAGGTGTTTTGGTGCACCTGCACAGTAACCAATAACAAACGGAAACAATTTAATTGCTATCATTGCATGATGTATGAAAGGACAGTAATTTTCTTTCCAGGAATTGAAGTCGACAACGATTTATTAGTTTATGACTACTTGACCACAGACCCGTTAACAGGGACTGGATCGCCTCGATATGTGTCGCACAAGCCAACAATTAAAGATTTTTCTTGTTTTCAATTATTTGATTTTTTTTAAGAAAATTTTTAAACTTATGTCTACTTTTCGTATGTTGTTGGATAGCTAGTAAAATGTAGATGTTTTTAGAATGTTACGCAGATCAAGTTCCACAGAATTTTTTTTCACAATATCGTAATGTTTGTCACAAGAAATTGTAAAAATTGTCAATTTGACACAGTTTCATAGCCCTAACTTTTATATGTTTATAGATTATTTTTTGTTTTATGATATTTATGAATTATTACAATGTCTACAAATAAGGAAAAATAATAAAACCATATTCCATATATTTGTTTTTGTTTAAATAATTTTCAAAATTGTCTATACCGTGTTATTTCAAAAAATAATAAAATTGTAAATATCTCGAAAATGGTGCACTTTTGGGCAATAGTTTCATATGTCATTTAATAGACAATAAATCCACCTATAACCCCTTAAAGGGATCGTGATATATTTCCGGTAACCCTGTATATATATTAATAAATTATTATTTCAAATACATATTATGTAGTAGTATCCGTTGTTATTAACAGATTATTTTATTCTCGGCGATTCGGCGTATCCCTCAATGGTAAATTTATTAACCCCATTCAAAGACAACGGTCACTTGACATCTGCCCAAAAATATTACAACAAGAAATTAAGTTCTTGTCGAGTGAAAATTGAGCATTCCTTCGAAATACTTAAGCAACGATTTCGGCAGCTCTACTATTGCAAGCTGAAGGGCATGGAGAAATTGTGCCATTTTGTCCGAGCAGGCTGCGTTTTGCATAACTTAGCGAGCGAAATAGATTTCAATTTCAATTTAGAAACGGAAGATGAGATGTTATCAGAACCGTGTCAGACACAACCTGCTGAAAGTGCCAAACTTGTTCGAAACTCTGTTTGCGAGCAACTATGGTTAAATCGTAATATGTAGTTCATAAGTAAACATATATACATAAATGTAACGTAATTAAATAATGATAAAAGAAAATGCAATATTTCATAGTTTTTCTAAGATTTTCTTTAAAATTTCATTACTCTCAATTTTTATTTTTTGGCTACTCTTGAGAATTTCCACAACCTCGGCATTATGTTCCCATTGCTCCTGAAGCATTTCCAACAAAATGGTATTTCTGGAGGTAGCACTCCTTTTGGACGACCTCGCAGGAGTCCAAATTGAAGCACCTCGAACTGAACTGTTTCCTGATATAAAATAAATTATTGTTCAAATAGGTATATTTAAAGAAAACGAAATCACACTTACTGGAACTGGACCTGCCTGATTGAGGATCGGGAGAAGGATCATGGCACTCGGGAGACGGTCCAGAAAAAGATGTCGAAGCCACATCATGTTCATGCTGAACAATTTGTGATGTCTTAGTGCCGAGCAGATATTCCGGAAAGACCGCTGTTCGATTCCCCAATATATCAGTTAATTCTCTGCAAAGATGTGAAAACAAAATTCAAACATATATTGGATATTAATTATTAACCCTTTATTTACGTTTCACATGGGCACGACATCCTATTCCTCCCCGTTTGTTTGTTGTGGCACTTAGCCTTTTTATACGTCCGCTCCAGTGACCCAAATATGTTTTCAGTTTTTTTCTGTGTGAAGTGGTACTCTTTGGCACCCAATTGCTGTTGTATCGCTGCCCAAATTTTTGCTTTATTTTTCAATTTAAGGCTTTTGCCAACTTTTGGCCTAATTTTTTCTACCAATGCCAGAAGTAATTTTACAGGAGCGTCCAACCTGCGAAATTTTGTGTTGTCTTCATATTCATCTATAAAAATATAATAATTACTTGCAAAGCAAAGGAGATCTCAACTGTCGCAAACCTTGATTATCTTCTACCTCTGTTAGATACTCCTCTTGCATTTCAATCATTTGTTCATTATCGAATTCATCTGAAAAAGTTAGAATAAGTAAATAAAAAAAAAATAGTTCATACTAATACCTTCAATTTTGTCCATCTTATTTCCTGCCTCTAATTGGGCCTGGTCGAGCCATTTGCTCATGACATCTGGGTCTATTAAAGAAGAAAACATATTTGTGGGATTTGGATTGGATTAAATCACACTTTATTTTATATTTTGTTTTTAATTTATTCCACTTAAATAGAAGTTTAATTCAAGTTTTCGTTTAACTTAATTTAGAGTTTAATTCGTTTAAATTAATTCAGGATTTAATTCACTGATAGATTAATTTAGGATTGAATTCACTTATAGATTAAAATTAATTCACAACGGCTAACAGCAAGACTTTTAATTCGGCGAGAATTATTAACAAAAAGGAACAAGCTCGGCTAATTCCTTCAGCGAAGAAAAACTGTCACTCTATCAACAATATCAAATTACAATTCGGCTCGGGCGAAAAACAGCGTACAGCTTCAGAGTACTTCAGCGAGAGACTGATCTGATCTAGGCCTTACTCCCACACTCGGGCATCCTGTGAATCGTCTGACCCAGGCGATTTGTCGTCATCTTCTTCAGTGTTGTCCTCTTCGCTATCATCTGACTGAACCCACGACTTCATGTAATCTGCGGCTGAAGAGGTTTCCTTTGATCTTTTCCTTTGACTTTAGTGACTTCATAAGGTCCTAGGAACTTAGGATATAGCTTCAAACCGGCTCCGAATTGTGTCCTTTTAATAGCGACTAGATCATGAACTTTATACTGGCGTGCGGGTTTCCTTTTTCGATTGTAATATTTACGATTTTCTTCCTGAATTTTTAGAATTTGTTGTTTAGCTTGATTTCTCGTTTCTTGTCTTTCTGCGTCAAAGTCATCTCTTATAGCTTCTTCTATCATTCCAGCGATATCAAAATCTTCCTTTTTGTACATTCGGACTCCGATCATTAATTCGAACGGTGTTTTATTCGTGGACCTTGAATTTGAAGAATTGATGAACTGTTGAACGCGTGATGTGAATTTGAACCATTTTTGAGGATCATCAACTGACAATTTTGATAAGAGAGAGATTATGCTCTGATGTATACGCTCTACCTGTCCGTCCCCTCTAGTCACTCCTGTGGTTATTGCAATAAGTTGAATTTCTCGTTCGGCACAGTATTCTTTAAATGAATGGGCGGTAAACGCTGATCCTTTATCAGTTATAATTCTATGAGGATTCCCGAAAACGTCGCTTTGTTGTTCCAGCTTTGATATGGCTTCCTCTGCTGATGTTGTTTTTACGGTATATTCCCAAGTGAATTTCGTGAATCCATCAATGACAGCAAGAACGTATTTATAATTCTTAGAGGTTGACGGCATAGGACCAAGATGATCTATGAGGAATGTATGTAAGGGCACGTCCGATTTATCTAAAGGATTTAAAAACCCTTCCTGCTTTCCCCGTTTCCGTGTTGCTAAAATGCAAATAACGCAGTTATTAACGACATCTTCGGCTTTTCTACTAAATTTAGGAATGTGATATTCTTGATCAGCAACGGCAATGACTTTTCTTATGCTTATACCTTCTTCGTGGATTTTTTTCAGCACTTCTTTCTGCAATTTTCTGGGGACGACTAGTAGGTATTTTCCTTTAACGAGCTTGTAGATCACCCCGCTCCTTATTAAATAATCTTCGAATGGTTTATCCCTGAACCTGAACCTTCCTCAATATGTCGTCACCCTGAAAAGAAAAACAAATTCAAATAAAATTGTCAAGCCCGGAAGAACGAACACAACTTGCTTTTTCATAAGAAAATGTTGACCAGAATATATAAAAGAGAAAATAAACCAGCGACGGCTGTCTGGTCAGAAAATCAAATCAGAATATAAAATGAAAAAAAAAAAAAAATGTGCCGCATAAAAGAAATTCATTTCTTGGCGCAAAATAATCAGAAAGAACATCAATTCGGCATCTGCATGACCGTAGTGCACACTGCACACCCCGCAAAAGTGCCTTCCATCCTCGCTTACAAAGGAATAATAAAAAAGATCACCCCAGAAGACAAGCAAAATTTCGGCTTCAATAGCAAGCGTAGCAAAATATGTGTTTGTAAAGACGAATATCGATCCATTGCCATTGAATGAAAGCAGCTCTGTGACATCTCTCTAAACACGCATGCGCTGATCTGCTGGAATAACAACTCGCGATGCCCGAATTTTCTTCTTTGTTTTGTCTTGTTTGCAAAGTGTCTCCACTACTGCGGTAAATTGTCCATGCTAAGAAAACGATTTCTGTTCTGGGTAAATTTGCCTCTTAAAGTTGAAGCGAGAATGCGGCAGTATTCGTCTTCTGACTGGGCTTGTCGTATTCTTGGGAGTAGCCCATCTTCAATTGGCATAACAGAGGGATGACGGCTTAGTGCATCTACAATCTACATGCTTCATCCTGGTTCCAGAGCGGTGACGTACATCGCAGTTAAATTCTTCCAGGAGCAGTGCCCATCTCGCTATGCGGCTACATAATTCTTTTCTCTTCATCGTGAGTTCGAAAGCTTTACAATCAGTGTAAATTTCGAATTTAAGTCCGAGCAAGTATGTTCTTAGTTTTTTCAGCGATTTTATTATAGCAAGGATCTCGAGTTCATAACTTGAATAATTTCTCTCAGGCGGCGTTGTCTTAAAACTGAGGTACAAAATTGGATGGAATTTATCGTCTTCACTGTGTTTTTGAAGTAAAACGGCTCCATAATGTTCCTTACTTGCGTCAGTATGCAATTGAGTTTCGAGTTCTGGGTTAAATAGTTTTAAAACTGGGGCTTTGCAAAGAATTTCTTTTAGTTTATGGAATGCGTCTAATTCATCGGCTCCGAATTTGAAAAAGGTGTTTTCCGCAATAGATTAGTCAGTTGTTTAGCTATTAAGGCGTAATTGGCTATAAATTTCCTGAAAAATCCTGTTAATCCTAAAAAGCTTTGAACTTCCTTCAAATTCTTCGGAGTAGGAAATCCTGTTACTGCTTTTGTTTTTTCAGTTGTAGGTTGTATGCTTCCAGCCTCAATCACATGACCTAGGAATTCAACTCTCTTTTGAAGAAATTTACATTTTTCCCATTTTATTACCAGACCATTTTTTTCAGCAAGCTTCAAAACCAACTTTAATTTTTCTATACAATCCAAATCATCTTCAGCAGGAATAATAACATCGTCTACGTTAACTAAAATATTCTCCCTCTGAAATAGAGTTTTGAAAACAGCGTTGATGTACCTTTGGAACACAGCAGGTGAATTACATAAACCAAAGGGAACTTTTAAAAATTCAAATATTCCATCGGGTGTAATGAATGATGTGTATTTACGACTTTTTTCTTCTATGTCGACATGAAAGAATCCATTTTTTAAATCAAGAGTTGTAAAAACCTTTGCATTGTATAAGTTTTGGATTATATCCTCCATGTTTGACAGCGGAAATCTATCCTTCATAACTTTCGTATTTAGCTTTCTGTAGTCGACACATAATCTATAGGTTCCGTCTTTTTTCTTTGCAAGTACTACTGCGCTAGCAAAATCAGAACAGCTTTCTCGAATAATACCATCTTTCAGCCATTGATTGACTTGATCCTTTACTACCTCTCTTTGTTTAGGTGCAAGTGTGCGCGCCTTCTGATATATAGGAATTTCGTTATCTAAAAGAATTTTCATCTGGATGCGAGACTGCTCAGGCTTGATAGGTTGATATGCTTTGACCAAACGTCGGACTTCTTCATAGAATTTGTTATTCTTCAGCTCTTTAACACATTCAGGTTCGTCTTCTTTAATCAGCTCTACCACGTTTATATTTTCGAAAGGGTTTTCGACTATTTCTGCTTCTTTTTCTCGAAATAATTTAACTTTACCGTTTTCTATTACAACTTTCGCAAAATTTAAAATATCCTTTCCGATAAGCATTTCTTCAGGTAACCATGCATCTGGCACTATGTGTACGCGACACGAGTAATTGAAATTGTCGATGGTAAAATAAACAAAGGATGAGCCTAATGTCTTGCATAAGTTTGCTCCAAAACCCGACAGCGGTATACTGGGCCCATCGTAATTAAATAATTTGTTAATTGAATCGAAAATTGAGATTCGCATCAGTGTTACATCCCTTCCGGTATCTACCAGGGCATTCACTTTCTTATTACCGATATTTACCAGAACACTCATATCAAGAAATGAAACTAAATTGACTTTGTTGCGCGGCTCAACATGCTTCTCGTTTTTCCGCTCGGGACAATCAGGAGACATATGTCCGAAATTTTTGCAATTAAAACATTTTGCCTCTTTTGTTTTATTTGGGCACAACCCTGTTAGATGAAATTGAGAGCCACAATTAAAACGTCTTTTATTAAAAGATTGAGGCCCTTTACTCGCAGCACCTGGGATGTCATTTGGTTTCGAGAACTTTTTTACACCTTGTTGAGTTTTAATAATTTGATACGTTTTAATTTTTTCCTTAAGTTCATCTCGAGTTTTTGCTTCGTACAAAATAGTTTTATTAATAAATTCGTCCGGAATTCCTGCAATAATATAAGCAATTAGAGATTGCTCATCTAATTTTCCTCTGCTTGCTAACTGTTTCTTTGAGTAAATATATTCAAGATAAGTTTCATTATATGTCTTTTTACTATTTTCTAAGGCTTTGTGTACGTCCAGGCTGGACGGCACACTATCAAATTCTTTTTTCAACAATTCTTTTAATTTATCCCAATTTGAGATACCGCCTGCTGCTTGCACTGCCAACTTTGCTGCCCCGCTCAATAACCGCCTCGCATAGAGGTACTTTTGAATATCAGTCCAGTCGCACACTTGCGAAATTTCCTCGAATTCTTTGACCCATACAGAAAATATTTTGCCGGACTCGCCGCTAAATCTATCGAGCGATTCTTCAATATCTTTGAAAACGAAATTGTTGTTTGGTGTATATTTTGACACATTCGTCATTGTCGATGTTTCACTTGAGATACTACCGTTAATACTGTCTGAATCGAAGCCTTTGAAATCGGTTTGTTCTAAAATACTTAGGTCGTAAACGTCTGTAAATTTGTCCTCCTCAGCTTTCTTTTCTGCCTCACTCCCTAAAATATTTTCACTTTCAATCACAGTGCGTGACCTTTGTACTAGCTCTTCTCTAAGGCGATAATTTTGAGGCAATCCCCTTTGTTTAAGTTCTTTCAGCAGTTGAGGTATTGTAAAAAATCTCAATTCATCCATACGCGGTCATCGACGAAAAGTTTTCAGAACTAATTTGTAAAATTGTGAAGACTCACCGTTTTGCTCCGCTACTTACTGTAACCTGCACCGGACCAGAAAATGTTAACAGCGTTGCACTTCTAGTTACGAATTAATTTGGTTCATATTTAAGCGGCCACTTCTGACACACTTTATGGGATTTGGTTTGGATTAAATCACACTTTCTTTTATGTTTTGTTTTTAATTTATTCCACTTAAATAGAAGTTTAATTCAAGTTTTCGTTTAACTTAATTTAGAGTTTAATTCGTTTAAATTAATTCAGGATTTAATTCACTGATAGATTAATTTAGGATTAAAATCACTTATAGATTAAAATTAATTCACAACGGCTAACAGCAAGACTTTTAATTCGGCGAGAATTATTAACAAAAAGGAACAAGCTCGGCTAATTCCTTCAGCGAAGAAAAACTGTCACTCTATCAACAATATCAAATTACAATTCGGCTCGGGCGAAAAACAGCGTACAGCTTCAGAGTACTTCAGCGAGAGACTGATCTGATCTAGGCCTTACTCCCACACTCGGGCATCCTGTGAATCGTCTCACCCAGGCGATTTGTCGTCATCTTCTTCAGTGTTGTCCTCTTCGCTATCATCTGACTGAACCCACGACTTCATGTAATCTGCGGCTGAAGAGGTTTTAATAGGACCTTCATGGTTTCCTTTGATCTTTTCCTTTGACTTTAGTGACTTCATAAGGTCCTAGGAACTTAGGATATAGCTTCAAACCGGCTCCGAATTGTGTCCTTTTAATAGCGACTAGATCATGAACTTTATACTGGCGTGCGGGTTTCCTTTTTCGATTGTAATATTTACGATTTTCTTCCTGAATTTTTAGAATTTGTTGTTTAGCTTGATTTCTCGTTTCTTGTCTTTCTGCGTCAAAGTCATCTCTTATAGCTTCTTCTATCATTCCAGCGATATCAAAATCTTCCTTTTTGTACATTCGGACTCCGATCATTAATTCGAACGGTGTTTTATTCGTGGACCTTGAATTTGAAGAATTGATGAACTGTTGAACGCGTGATGTGAATTTGAACCATTTTTGAGGATCATCAACTGACAATTTTGATAAGAGAGAGATTATGCTCTCATGTATACGCTCTACCTGTCCGTCCCCTCTAGTCACTCCTGTGGTTATTGCAATAAGTTGAATTTCTCGTTCGGCACAGTATTCTTTAAATGAATGGGCGGTAAACGCTGATCCTTTATCAGTTATAATTCTATGAGGATTCCCGAAAACGTCGCTTTGTTGTTCCAGCTTTGATATGGCTTCCTCTGCTGATGTTGTTTTTACGGTATATTCCCAAGTGAATTTCGTGAATCCATCAATGACAGCAAGAACGTATTTATAATTCTTAGAGGTTGACGGCATAGGACCAAGATGATCTATGAGGAATGTATGTAAGGGCACGTCCGATTTATCTAAAGGATTTAAAAACCCTTCCTGCTTTCCCCGTTTCCGTGTTGCTAAAATGCAAATAACGCAGTTATTAACGACATCTTCGGCTTTTCTACTAAATTTAGGAATGTGATATTCTTGATCAGCAACGGCAATGACTTTTCTTATGCTTATACCTTCTTCGTGGATTTTTTTCAGCACTTCTTTCTGCAATTTTCTGGGGACGACTAGTAGGTATTTTCCTTTAACGAGCTTGTAGATCACCCCGCTCCTTATTAAATAATCTTCGAATGGTTTATCCCTGAACCTGAACCTTCCTCAATATGTCGTCACCCTGAAAAGAAAAACAAATTCAAATAAAATTGTCAAGCCCGGAAGAACGAACACAACTTGCTTTTTCATAAGAAAATGTTGACCAGAATATATAAAAGAGAAAATAAACCAGCGACGGCTGTCTGGTCAGAAAATCAAATCAGAATATAAAATGAAAAAAAAAAAAAAAATGTGCCGCATAAAAGAAATTCATTTCTTGGCGCAAAATAATCAGAAAGAACATCAATTCGGCATCTGCATGACCGTAGTGCACACTGCACACCCCGCAAAAGTGCCTTCCATCCTCGCTTACAAAGGAATAATAAAAAAGATCACCCCAGAAGACAAGCAAAATTTCGGCTTCAATAGCAAGCGTAGCAAAATATGTGTTTGTAAAGACGAATATCGATCCATTGCCATTGAATGAAAGCAGCTCTGTGACATCTCTCTAAACACGCATGCGCTGATCTGCTGGAATAACAACTCGCGATGCCCGAATTTTCTTCTTTGTTTTGTCTTGTTTGCAAAGTGTCTCCACTACTGCGGTAAATTGTCCATGCTAAGAAAACGATTTCTGTTCTGGGTAAATTTGCCTCTTAAAGTTGAAGCGAGAATGCGGCAGTATTCGTCTTCTGACTGGGCTTGTCGTATTCTTGGGAGTAGCCCATCTTCAATTGGCATAACAGAGGGATGACGGCTTAGTGCATCTACAATCTACATGCTTCATCCTGGTTCCAGAGCGGTGACGTACATCGCAGTTAAATTCTTCCAGGAGCAGTGCCCATCTCGCTATGCGGCTACATAATTCTTTTCTCTTCATCGTGAGTTCGAAAGCTTTACAATCAGTGTAAATTTCGAATTTAAGTCCGAGCAAGTATGTTCTTAGTTTTTTCAGCGATTTTATAACATCATCCAATTTAAAAAATCTCAAATTTAAGATGTCGGCGAGAGAAATGTGGACTTTGTTCATTTTGGTTTATTATTTTCAATAATAAACCTATGTAATCGAACACGAAAAAAAAAATTATAACCCCCCCTGAAATTTTGTCAGTTTACGTTTTGAGATATGTAGATTTCAAAAAACGAATAAAAAAAAATCCGTCCGTCCGCCGTCCCCCGTCCGCCGTCCCCCGTCCGCCGTCCCCCGTCCGCCGTCCCCCGTCCGCCGTCCGCCGTCCAGGCTTTTTCTCGGAAACTACTGGAGATAAATTAATTAAATTTGGTTCAAAAATCAAGTGACATCTGACAACGGTCCTAACAGCTCGTGGGTCCGATCGACGTATTTTGAGGGGGGGAAATTGAGGAACCAAATATTGAAAAAATCATATTTCCGAAACCGTTCAAGCTTTTTTCATAAAACTCGGAATATACAATGCTCTAATATTACTCAATAGAACACATTTTATTGTATGAATTTATATCAATTGGTTTTTGAGTAATAGAATTTTGAAATTTTTAATCTCCATAAATTATTCCATTTCTTGGTGGATTAAAAAACGTGAAATCATTTCACATAATCACTACTGCCATCTAGCCGTGACTTGAAAAATGTCACATTTTTGGAAATAATAAACCGTTGTGTAAAATTTGCAGTGTTTTTTTCCCTAATGGTCGGACATCTGGTTCCTAAAACTGATGATGTTTGGAATTTTTTCTAAAATTTTATTAAATTAGTAGATTTGTTACTTTCACAAGTTACAATGATAAAATTCTTATGTACTTAGAAAAACGTATAAATGTTAACACAACCAATTTGTAAAACTTTTTAACACTACACTTAGCCCTAAGTACCATCTTATTACACATTACCCCCGCATCATCAGATATTCTGGTCCCCCAAAGTATTTTTGGAGTTTTTGATTTGAATCTAAACACCAGGAATTCAAGTCATATGCTGGAGTCATTACAAGTCGACAAAGTATAGCATTTTCTTTTGCGCTAAAATTTCAACTTAAATTTGCTTCTTTAGTGGCACTTCCTCCTGACAATGAATACCGAACGAAAGGTTAACTTCTTCACAGAATAGAAAGTTCTTTTTTTCAACTTATTCACTCCAGAGAAAATGTCTCTCAAAATGAAGTGATCTCTTACTCTCAAACAATATATAAATGTGTTTCATATGAAATTGGATTTAATTTAACAAAATCATTTGAAAATTTAACAGAATTGTTCAAGATTTTGGAGATTTTCGCAATTACGAATAATACTGAAAATGTATTTTATGTTGTTTGTGCTAAAGGTGCTGTGTCATACATTGACCACTTTATAGCATACGAAATTTTGGAGGAGAATGATTTTTCTCTGGATATTAAATCAATAAATGTTTCTGATGGACCTCCAATTCATAAGTATAAGTTATTAGATGGAAAAGATATGGTCAGGCTTAAAAAATATACATGAATGTATGTCTATTATTTACCAATAACAATATACCCATGCATATACATATTTAAATTTTTTTTATACTTACATCTATTGCCTCATTTACATTCAGCCCTTCCAATGCTCCCCGACGGATATTCTTGGGTTTAAATTCTTTAAGTCGCGGGTTTTTAAATTATTTTATCCTTTTTAAATTACGTTTAACCGTCGTGGTTTTTTTTCAAAATTTTTAATTTTGCTTTTTTTGCCACAAGTCATGCCAACCATTCACTCTGGAAATATAATACCCATGCGTGCGCCTTGGCATTCCAGCTTTTTTGGTGTTTGAGATGAACTTTGTCATTTGGTCAATTAAACCCATTTGTAATGCAATCAGAGATTCCATTGAAACAGTTTTCGCAGCAGTTGGAGCCATTTGTTTTTGTTTTTACGGCACTGCACTGTCCAGTTTACAACCAAGGGTCTAAATTTAACTCTAGAAGGATAAGGAACAACCAAAGGGACTTACGGAACTTTTAGTTGAATCCGGCTCGAAGGACCAAAAATGTGCGACCACTTTACTGTAACTGAACACTATAGACCACTCACACACGACGAGCTCGCGAGGTAAAAAGGGGAAGGTAACTTTGACTTAAACACTGTGGATACTTTTAAACTGGTTTCTCTTTCACAACAATTTAACTACAAATTTAATTACAACCGAAATCAAACTAACCACTAACTTTAACTACAGCGGAAATGAAAAACTATACAAAAAATTAGAATCTTAAACTTAATCGAAGCGGACCAGGTAATTTCAGCGTTCTCGGTAGACTGACTTATTGGGGTGGCAACCGTCCTCGCTGATCGATGATCGATCCGTTGGATATTATGTTGACCTGTCACCTGCAGTTTTGCTGACCCTTGAGTCGTTGGCCTCTACGCTGGGTTGCACTTTCTCCTCACGTTTTTTGGTGATTTGCAGTGTCAGGAGGGCACTGCCCGGTTCGGATAATGCCCTCAATCAACAAATTAAAATATTCATTGTGAAATTGGCTTAAAAATTAGTTGCATTTAGAAGTAATTTAGTTTTATTTAGTTGCGTTTAGTTGTATTTAGTTGTGCTTAGTTATAATTAGTTATATTTAGTTGTATTTAGACGTACTTAGTTGTGCTTAGTTGTTTTTGTATTTTAAATAACTTTGATTTTTCAATCAAAATGAGTGCAAATATGACCAATTATTTTGAATATAATAAAGACACGGACAAATCAACATGTTCGAAGTGTTAAAAGCTTTTAATAGGACATAAATTATCGAACTTAAAAAGACATTATAAACAAGTGCACAAAATTGACATTGTTGTTGGTGGTAATAATGCAAGTGCAAGTGAAGAAGACAATGTTGAGCGTGTGGAAATCGTGGCAAAAAAAGCTAAACTGAACACATCAGTTACGGTTTCTGTGGACAAAAACGCATTTTTAAAGTGTTGTGTTGGTTTAGTAACGGTCAAGAATATTCCGTTCAGAATTTTCGACGACCAGGAGTTTTTTAAAACATTAATTTCTCCTTATGATAAAAAATTCCATACAAATTTAAATTCAAGGAATATTGTTTCCGCAGTAGGAAATTCAAGCATGCTGATTCAAGAAATTATTTCGAAAAGGCTTAAAAACAAAATGATATCCTTGAAAGTGGATATCGCCACAAGGATGGAAAAAAGTATTTTAGGCATTAATGTGCAGTACATTAAGGATTATAAAATATGCATAAATACACTTGGTAAGTAAAATTGATTTAGTTATGTATTTATTTTATTAAAATATTACCGAAGTCACATATATGGTTAATATAAATCTTATTTTTTTATAGGCATGATTCAGCTTTATCAAAAACATAAAGTTTCTGTTCTGAAGGACGAAATTTTAAAATGTTTAAAAACATTTAATGTCGACATCGGTCAAATTTATTCAAACACAACCGACAATGGTTCTAACGTCATTAAGGCTAGCAAAATTCTGCAAGAAGTGCAGGAAGAATACTTGACAGAAGAATTGAATATGAATGACGTTGACAATATTGCTGCGAGCCAAGATGAGGAGAATTTGCACAATACACTTGCGTCTGTATTATCCGTAGTGAGGTGTGCAGCGCATACCATTCAGCTAGCAGCTCATGATGTTTTAAAAACGTTAGAAGCGGATGTTTCAGAATGCAGAAATGCAGTGAAAAAACTTTGAGTTTTACTGAGAGGCGGTGGAAAAACGTTCAAATGCCCGTTTTGGACAACGCCACTCGTTGGAACTCAACCTACGAAATGTTGAAATCCCTTTTAAAACTAAAAGAATTTATCGAAACGGAATCCTTCGAGGCCGAGAACAGTATACCTGATGTCAGTTGGTTTTTTGTAACCGACTTCGTCACTGCATTTCGTCCTTTGGCTGAATGCACAACAAAACTACAAGGGGAACAATATATCATAGGAGATTTCTACAGGGATTGGTTGACATGTGAACTGGAGTTGGAAGATCTTTTTGAAACAACATCATACAGCAAACTATTGCATGATGCCATGCAAATCCGTAAAGCGAAACTATTAGAAAATGATGCTTTTATCGCGGCACTATATCTGGATCCGCGGTTCAATTACGAAAATTCTGTAATGCTGACAGAGAGCCAAAAAACAAATGCAATAGTAAGCAAATTTTTATATTTTACTTGTTAATTTAATGCTGTAGCAGGCGTAGTGTTAGTAGCGAAATAATTAATGTATATTCTTTTTCAGAATCATCTGGCAAGAACATATGAATTAATAAAAAAACTGCAAAACCATGACGATATCTTGTCGCCGCCGTCGCACAGTGGGACAGAATCCCGATTTCCTGGCCAAAATTCAAAAAATGAAGTATCGATTTCATGAAAATGAAGTGGTGGATTAGAATTAGTACAAAACCGACTATCTAATTTTGATCAAGAAATGGTTCTGCTCTTTATACCTGCGTTTATATTCCACTTCAAAATAGGCCCTCGCTCAAGCAAAAATTGCCATGTTTTCACACGATTTCTTACAGGTTACTTTGAGCGGCTAGTAAAACTATATAAGTGAACCAATCTGAAATCTAAAGAATGGATTCGAAAGCTTAAAGTAAGTAGAATATTATCACTTATAATAAAATGTGACTTAATAATTTATGTAATAGCAACAACAATTTTACCGGTACCACAATTAGTGTAAAATTGCAAACGAAAAATTTTATAAACATAAAGAAAAAGTAAATTGCTCCACAGTGTTCTGTGACCAGACCTATTGCAGGATATAGCTTGAACCCTTGGTAGATGAAATCAAAAAAAAAATTCTGCGATTAGCTGCGATTCCGGTATTGGCACAAGTTTTTGTTATAGAAGACCAATATTTCTGAATTTATTCTGAACATTAAGAGGTATAAAACTACTCTGGCTACCTTTATTTTTGGTAAATTTTCATAGATACAAAATGGAATAAATATAGTATTTCTTTATGGGGCTTTATAGCACAACTCTTGGGGAGTATAAAAAATTTTTTTTTTTCCAAAATGGCCACCTACAAGTTCGTGAAACACCTCCATTTACAGTAGTTTCCTCTCTGCGGCAGCACCCGTATCCCTGAATATTCTCAATTAATTATTATTAATGAATAAAAACTCTAGATGAGTAGTTTATAAATCAATAACTAGTTTCTAAATTTTGAAAATTGTAATTCCTGAGAATGTAATTAAAAACATTTCGAAATCTACCTTAGCCTGTAGGCCTGCCGAAAGGTTTTTTTTACACTTTTCAAAACTTGTACTCTTCTTGTCCTTTACAAAACATACTCATACAAATTAATATGAGTCTTTTTTTGGAATTGTATTTATAATAAGGTATTTCCGAGGATATAGATTCTCGAAAATATTTCTGAGAATTACGAAATTACTTTTATAGTCCTAAAACCGTAAAATTGCATCGGCACGCGCGTGCATTTTCAACTCGTGAACAATAACCCTTTTCAATATGTGCTGTAATTCGGAAGCGGTAAACAAAACACGGATGGAATTTTATTTGTAAACAATTTAATTGTTATGATCCTTTCTACGAGTAGTAATAAGGCCTTGCAAGAAGGAGGGTGAGGGAAGAAATTACAAGTCAGGACGAAAATGAAGATGTGGTTCAATTGGCTGATGCAAATCAACAGTTAAAGAAGTATTTATTCTCGTGAAAGTGATTGTGTAAAATAATTTAGCTGAAGTCTGTGCTAGTAAAATCGTAAGTGTCGTATTAGAAATATATGAGTTCGAAAAGATTATGCAAAATTGTTTAATGTAGGTAAAATGTAGATATAACATTTTTTTAAGTAATCGATAAAAACTTTTCGCCATATTGGATCGGCCATTTTGTTTTTTCACATTTTGACTTCGGATTCGTAATCAGTGGCCCCGAAAACCCCCTAGGAATGAGTTTCAGCCGAAACGGACCAAATTTGAAAAAATGTTCCGTTATATTTTCTCCGCCATTTTGTTTTTTCTAATTTTGACTTCGGATTCGTAATCAGTGGCCCTGAAAACCCCCTAGGAATGAGTTTCAGCCGAAACGGACAAAATTTGAAAAAATGTTCCGTTATATTTTCTCCGCCATTTTGTTTTTCCAAATTTTGACTTCAGATTCGTAATCAGCGACCCCAAAAACCCCTTAGGAATGAGTTTCAGAATTTTGGCCAGGAAATCGGGATTCTGTCCCACTGTGCGTCGGGGGAATCTAACTGGAGACATCACACAACAGCCTTCCAAAGCAATTCATCGTTAGGTATTGAGAACGTCCCCGGAACGTCGCGGGACTCTTATTCGAAACTGGAGCAGCGAATGAACCAGATGATGGAGAGTACAACAACAACGACGACAACGCAGAGGACCTTAAAACAAAAACTTGGATTACTGGCGAATGGCAGAAAAGTAGCGTTAAGTGAAAATGTTTTAAGTATTGGAAAACATTTTCGTCCGACAGCGAAATAAAGAAGCTCGTTAAAGTTGCTCTTGCAGTACCAGCTACTCAGCTCAGTTGAACGAGCATTTAGTGCGCTGTCGGTAATTTTAACTAAATTAAGGACAAAATTATGCAATAAGACCATTAACAATTTACTTTTAACAAAATTAAATTTTTCTTTGCTTGAAAAGCAAAATATAGATTTAATTTAAATAATATTGACGACGAAAACGCATGATGCATTCTAATTTTATTTGCTTATTTTTAAATTGATTATTAAATATATTATAATTTAGCATTTTGTATTGTGTAATGTAGGGAAAATGAAATTTTGTATTTTATGTACCCTCCCGAAAGGGCCGGTTGCCATGGTTTCCGGAACCAATAGGTACAAAGAGCTTCACTCTAAGTATCACCCAATTATCTGTAAATATCTGTTTTAAAGTCGCACCATGGGCGGAATTCATTCCAGTTTGGTATGAATTTAGGATTAATAGGTAAATAAATAAATACAAAAATAAATACATAATCTTTTAATTTTTCTAACATGTAAAAATGTGCATTTCAGATACTGAAGGTATATCTTCAGAATTCAACTTAACCAATATTGTTGTTTTGATATTATTTACTTTTACGATCAAACCTACGATTTTATTCCCTGCGTGTTTTTTGTGCGGTATAATATAAAAAATTCCAACTCTAAACAAAGTATCATTTCAAACTGGCTCAATTGACTTTGAACGGGTTCTCCACAAGAAAAGGAGTATGGGCGTTTTTGGGCTATCGGCGGCCACCCATAAAACTAGTGTCAAATGAAAGTACTGTCACTTAGTAACAACTTTTGGTATGGGCGTTACATTGTATTTCATTTAGGAAAAAAAATATTTAAATATAAAGATTGCATTGAGCAAAAGTCAGACTTATATGGCAACACCAAGAAGGTGTTGCCCGATTTTGATCATCTTCGAACTTGACCTTACAATTTCAACGAAACATTGTTGTATCGAATTTCAATCTTCTAACTATAACCGTTTTCAAGTTATCGTTCGTACAGACAGACAGGCAAACAGACAGACATACTATACTGTAAGCCACAAAAATCGACACAGCATGTCGAAGAACCCACGGAACATCGATTTCGTTCTATTCTAACCACATTAGAGGTTTTGGCTAAAAAAAAATGAATTTTCGGCCTTAATGTGCGGTGGCGTGAGCGTCGTGGGCGCCGTCCGCGCTCCCCTTCGTTTACGTTTGTGTCGTTGTGCACTGTGCGATTGTTTATCTTTTTTGCTTAATTATTTAATAAATACTTCTAGATTATTTATTTCACTTTGATTTTTCATTTTTACAGTGAACATAAGGCGATAAAACTTCTGCATAGTAATAGTAGGACCAAACTATATCAAGAAATATCAAAATTAATCTTGGCCGCAAATAGCCCACGCTCCATACAATTTTGCCCATTCTCATTTGCCTTCTTGAATGTGAGGACTGATTTCTATTTACATATTTTGAAATTTTCGTACATGTGATATTTAATGAATATAGTATAAGCAAATTAAACATTTAAAGAACCAACACATAAAAAATGTTCATCAAGTATTTTTAAAATGGTGCCAATAAAAATTATTTAAAACAAATCAAAGATGATTGGATTTTATGATATTTTTTATGCACAGTGCTGAGATCTGTCAGTTTTGTATCATGATTAAAGATTTCAACCATTATTCACGTGATAAAGGGAGACAAATTTTGAAAAGAATACTAATTGTCATCGACAATGAGTGTATCTGCAAATTTTAAGCTCAATAAGTGGATTAATTAGCTGTCCAAAGATTTGCCCAAATATACAACTTCACATCATAACAACGGCATGCGGCATGAATTGCGAGTTGCGACTTGCGACTCGCCAAGATGCGATTTCTTCTTGTTCTGCTGACTCATTCGAGCCAGGAGCTCAAGAGCCAGCTCCCAAGAGCCGGCTCCCGAGCTCCGGCTCGAAGAGCGAGCCAAGTAAAAACCCGTAGCTCGCGGCTCGGGAGCCGGAGCAAAGAATATCTACAATAAGAAGGGTCACAAATGTCTGTACACGTTTCGAGTTGCGATTGTGTACAGCAAGCGTCATAGGAATAGATGGCAAGTGAATTACACTTTGTGAAAAGGGAAAGAAAATGTAGGCGTCACGTTTCAACCAATGAGTGCTCGTAAACAACACAGAACTTTAAGTTCTGCGCGCGAAACTTTAAAGTTCCGCTCGCGACGCTTTAAGTTCCGCTCGCGATGCTTTAAGTTCAGCCCGCGCAGATTAAAGTTCCGCTGGCCTTTAAAATTACATACATTACAAAAACAAAATGAAAGTTCATGAGCTGCGTTTGCATGGGATAAGGCGGTGGTTGTATATAATAAAGCGCTATCGAAGATAGCACCCCACATTTTAACAAGTAAGAGATAGTTCGAACTCTTTCTCTCTAAATAACATTTGAGAGCATGATAGAATATACCTGCTTCCGCTTATGACGCGTTTTATTTTTTCTTTTTGGTCAAAAATGTACCCACACAAATATGCAGTAGAGTGACCCTTCTTATTGTAGATATTCTTTGGCTGGAGCCTGTAAAACAGTGATGGGCAGGCCTATGCCCGCGGGCACTCCAGCTTTTAGAGCTTTGAATATGTACACGAGCAGCTCGCAAGTCGAGAGCGCATCATTCGGCCGCCGGCCGTCATGCGAGCAGGACTATGCTTCTTTTCGCTTTGCTTTCGGTACACTGTAAATTTGAAGTCATTTTGCCATGTGGCTTCACTTTTACATGACAGGTGACGTCACCAAAATTAACAGTGTAAAAAAGGCCGGAGAGAGCTTTGAAGAGCTTTTACACAATCACATTTTGAGACTGTGGTTGCATGCCCATCCCTGCTGTAAAAACTTGTTTTTGGCTCCTAGCTCGGAGCCGGGAGCCAGTTGTGATGGCACGGCACGCTCTTCGAGCCCGAGCTCGCAAAAAGAGCCGCTCCGGAGCCGCTCCCGAGCGAGCATTTACGTACCCTGATTAAAGCCGGAGGTACACGATACGGAAAACGTCGTATTTATAAGTGATACGCCGTATTTCATATCGTGTGACTCGACGATAAGCAATATGGTGTATCGCTTATAAATATCCCAAAAATTTCGGAATATTTTCGGCACATCAAAGGAATTTGCGGGGTACAAATTTCCCGAGTCACACCATACAAAACTTTATGAACACAGTTTTGAGATTACTGCTCTTACGGGCGGCACGGCGTCGCGGTAATCTGTGAATTGCAAAATACAGGTTGCAAACTCATTTTTGCTTATCGTGTGACTCGATGTGTCAAAAGTGACATCCACAAAGATATTTCCTTATAAATATGACGTTTTCCGTATCGTGTACCCCCGGCTTAAGACACATGAGGATTCGGATCACCATAAAGATTCTTGCTTTGTTTTCGAAACATGGAGGATGCGTGGTACTGTCGATGAAGCAATCGATAAAAACTTGAAAAATGAGCGAAACTATTGGAGAAATGTTTTGAAAAGGGCTATTGATGTTTCCCTAATGTTGGCTACTTGTAATCTTCCATTTCGTGGGAAAAGTGGAAACATGTGTGATGCAAATAAAGGCAACTTTCTTTCAATTATTCAACTTCTCTCAGAATATGATCCTATTCTAAAGGAACTGCTGGAGAAACCAAGCGGGTCAATAAATTACTTGAGTCCTACTATTCAAAATGAATTCATTTCGTTGCTGAGTGAACAAGTACTCAATGAGATTGTTTCGGAAATAAAAAGTGCACCATTCTTTTCAATAATAGTAGACACAACACAGGATATAAGCAAGACTGATCAACTTAGCGAAGTTTTTAGATATGTTAAAATTATTAACGACGAAAACGGAAAGCCTAATGAAATCAAAATTTGTGAATCATTTACTTCGTTTACAAAGATTACAGATCAAACCGCTTCTGGATTAGAAAAGAAAATCCTCGAATCTATAAATGAAAAAAGGCTAGACATCTCAAAGTGTAGAGGTCAAGGGTTTGATGGAGCGAGTGTCATGAGTGGAATGTATAGTGGAGTTCAACAAAGAATACTACAGCATGCACCCCACGCCTACTTCGTCCATTGTGCTGCACATAATTTAAATTTATTGCTGAAAGATGCGGTACAAGCTAATAGGGAAATTTCACATTTTTTTGAAATTGTACAAAATGTTTACAACTTTTTCGGATCAAGTATTGTACGATGGGAGAAATTGACGGCTTGCTCAGAATCTATGTCACATATTACTTTAAAAACACTCAACCAAAGAACTTAGATACAATAAGAAGTCCCAAGCTGAACAAAGTAGAAATTTTTGCTTCAGACTTGGTTAAACATTGGCTGCCAGAGCTTTCGCTCAGCAAAGCTTGAAGCGCAGAGGGGAAATAAACATGACGTAGCTACGTAGTGCCTGTGGCTGCGCACACAACTTCCACTTTGCCTTTGCCACTTCACTTTGCCTTGATTTGAATCGAGTACGGCTGCGTTTTTAGATCGAGTTCTGTCGGATTTTTACAAGGTGTTTGTTTTCTAGTATGGATAGCATAAATTCAAAAATAACCTTTTTCAACTCAACCAATTTTGAAAATGGAGAGGTACTCACACTGCTGTGTTGCACTTTGCCCCACTAATTGTTCCAAATTAAAGTGAAAACTTTTAAGTTTCCTATTAATGATAAGGAACTTAATAACCGTTGGGCCCATAATTGCAATATTTCTTCAAACGAAACAAAGGGAAAACATGTTTGTAAAATGCATTTTGACAAACTTTGTTTTGGTTTAAAAAAATTAAAATCTGGTTCAGTTCCTACTAAGTTTTTGAATGGCGAGTTGCCGCACATTTATCCGCAAATTTTAATCCCACACAGGAAATGTGTTATTGAAACATGTGTTTTAGAAGAAATCACGATTACACAAATTTCCATAAAACGGAAAAAATTTATATAATGCGTGGATAAAATTTTGTTGGTTGGATTCGGAAACGGACTGCTCTAAAAAATTTGGATATTCATTGCATTTTAAGAAAGAGGACTTAGGGAAGGTTAAGCTGCGTTCAGGTGCAGTACCATGTTTAATTTCCTCGAATCCATTTATCTTTTGCAATGAAACTGAGGAACCCGTTACGACTTGAAATATTGACAAAGAGTTAACAAAAATTGCAACAACTGACTTAACAACCGAAGAACTTATTATTCTAGATCCACCATTGCAAGAACATTCTATTTGCATTGGTGAACAGGAATGTAATTGTAAAATTTGCGAAAAAAATATTAAAACAGTAAGTTTTTATAAAAAGGAAAATAAAAAACTCATTAAAAATAACGATTTCTTAAAAATCGAAAATAAAAACTTAAGGAAAATGTTGAAATCATACAAACGTAGACATAATGAAGAAAATATAAAGTCCAAAATTGATCGATTGAATGTGAATGAAAATTCAAAGGAATTTTGTAAAATGCTTCTAGTTCCTAGGTTGAAGACAACAGAATATAATGAAAAACAAAAGTTGATTGCCCAAAATCTCAATATTAAATCAAATTCTTCCTACAAGCACATGCGCGATACATTAGAATTTGCACTTCCCTCTAAGTCCACGATTTTCAGATGGGCTCCTATAAAAAAGTTGCATCCTGGTTACAATTCTTGTTTGATTTCTAATTTAAAGAATATAGTTGATAACATGTCAGACATGTCAAGAAATTGTGCATTAATGTGTGATGAAATTACTATAAGAAAAGATCTTGTATACGATCCTTATATCGATCAGGTTGAAGGTGTGGTGGATTATGGCAAAAGAAATAGAACTCCCAAAATAGGAAAATATATTTGTCTTTTTTTGGTAAGAGGACTATTTGAGAATTGGAAATACGTTGTGAGTTATTTTGTGTCGGATACAAATATTAATGCAGGCAAATTAATCGACATTGTTAAAGAAAATATAGAAATTTTGTTTAGTGTTGGACTTAATGTGGCATCTGTTACTAGTGACTAAGGGACAAATAATCGAAAATGCAATAGATTGCTAGGAGTTACAACAGCAGACCCTGTTTTCAATTTTAATAATAAAAAAATTGTTGCAGTCGGTTTAGGCAAAAAAATGGACTTACTCTGAAAAAATTCGGAACTTAATGAAACTTTCAGGGATTGTTTATGGTTGCCTAGTGTACCTACTCCTAAGTTTTCCAACAAAAATTCCTTGTGGAAAATTTTTGGTGGCCAAAAAACCGTTATATTTTGGTCCATTTTTAAGTTTTTTGCAGATATATTATAAACAAAGAATATTTTGTAATTATATGCCTTTAGAAAGTTGTAGAGCATTAAATTTCCTTTAATTTGACTGGTCAAACGTATATTTCGGGCCCATAGGTACCGAGATACAGGCCTTTGAAAAAGGGGTAACTTTCTCAAATTAGCAAAAAAAGGGTCAAAATGTATGGTTTTGCGTATGTTTCTTCCAATCCACTATATTTAACACGGATGCATGCCCCTCTACTCATATTCCCGTTCAATTTGGTAACCCCCCTCCCCCCGCAACCCCTATACCAATACCAACCCCTATTTTCAACTATATTATCATGAGAAACAGCATGATATTACTCCTTACATCAGCTATCAGCTTGATCCCCACCACCCACTACCCCCGTCGTCGCCTGTTCTTTCCCAATCAGCATCTTGTTTAAAGGAAATCCAAACCATAGTGGCACATTAACGTGGTGTTGTTGAGGTGCAGTAGCCTGGGTATATGTAGGAGGAAATAAAATTGAAAGAAGGCCTTTTTCATGTAGAACAATGTATACAATGTGGAACAGCGAGCAATTATTAAAGGAAATTATATTAAAACCAAATGGAGGGTAGCAAATCATGGCCCAGCCACGTCTGTACCTGGAGGTAGCATCTTAAGGTGTGGTACACGGCAGCATCGATCGTCGGTGGAAGTCTAGCCAATTGGGGGTGGTCTCTAACCAGACGTGGACTAGAACCCATCAAAGCAACCGGAAAAGCAGCCCCAGATCACATTCTTACGATCACTAGGCAACCATAAACAATCCCTGAAAGTTTCATTAAGTTCCGAATTTTTTCACGTACAAACCCTATACCGACTGGACTAAAAGTCATTGCGTAATACTTTACTTTCATCAGATATAATCTGTCCAGATGGAATTGTTAAATGGGAGGTCTTATTAAAATTGTATGAATATGACTCTTCTAGTACCACAAAGTTGTGCCCCAAATTAACAAAAAACGCGTCGAACCGAATACATTTGACAAAATGCGAGTCAAATTTGCAACTCAAATCTTTAGTCGAACCGTGGCTGCTGCAATACAAACCTGTATTGATCTAGGTAAATTTGATCCTCTTTTGGTAGATTCCGCAAAAGCAACAAAAGAATTTATTTTAAAAATTGATAAACTTTTTGACTGCTTAAATAGCAGGTCCGGTCCATACATGAAAAAAATATGTATAAACAACCACTAAGAGCAAATAATGAAGTTGCAAGATATTTGTTGTTAATGAGGGATTATTTAAGCAAATTAAGTTTTCCTAAAGCAAAAAGAAATTATTGTATTGACGGATTGATACAAACTATTAAAGTATTAACGGAATTCTTTTAGTTCGCGATGATTTGATTTTTGAAAATTCTTCCGCTTCTTGCCTTTTAACGTCTCGATTTAATCAAGATCCGATTGAAAATTTATTTGCTCAAGCTAGAGCAAAAGGAGGAAACAATAGAAATCCTTCAGTATTTGAATTTAATTATCTCATTGCAAGTATTACATCAATGAAAATTAATGCTGCATCAATATTAAAAAATTGTGAAGTTGATACTGATAATTTGTTAGAATGGAATGAAAAAAGTGAAAATACAATGATTTCCGAAGTAAATAGTTACAGAGAATTTATTCTAGAATCAGAATTAAATAATAATTTATCAGTTGAATCCGATATGGCAGAAGACGAAGTTGAAATTCCGAATTCTATTCTTAATGAAGGTATATCGCAACATTTTGAAATAAGTTGTAATGCTCGGAGATATTTTATTGGATACGTTATTTCGAACATTGTTTTAAATAAATTGAATTGCGAAAACTGGAAACAAGACATGCTAAAAATAAGTGCGTCCACGCCATTGTTATCAGAATCATTTATTTTTAATAAAGATTATTCTAAAACGGATGCGCGATATCTTCAATTACCAGGCGATAACTTTTTTAATATATGCCAGCTTCATTTTAACATTTATGAATACTTTTTTAGTAATTGTTTACACATGACAAATATAAAAGAGGCTATTGTCAATAAATGTATTCTTGAAACTAATAAACAATATCCTAACTGGTTTTTAAATTCAGATACATGCTACGATCATAGAGTAACCATTCTCAATTTTATTATTCAAGTTTTACTGAAAAAAAAAACTGTTCTTGGAAAACAAAAGTTGAGAATAATGTTTGCGCATCCAATAAGTGTTTAAAAAACATTATGCAATAATATCATATTTCAATTCCCTTCAATTTTAGCCAAACTAAATGCAAAATCGGACAACACCTTCTTATTTAAGGTCCACCCTTAATAAAGGTCTAAAGGTTTTAAAGGTCTAAATTAGTGAATGAAAAATTAATAAGGAAAAATCGTTTTTTCTCCTTATCTTATCCTCCCCAACCTAAAATTTCACAGCGCCGACGTCGAGTGCTACGAAATTTGCAAACTTGCAAAGAACATCAGAAATATCCAGATATCGTTTTCTTTTCACTTGCGCCGCGCCGCACCGTTTGCTCTACTTGTGTGCAGCCCTTTTCCTAAAAGATCTTCACTGGGTGTAATATGTATACTCCGACAAGCAAGAGCTGGCTTGAAGCGGTGACGCTCAATTATAACATTAAAAAGTTCTTTGGTGCCAGTCATGTTTATTTCCCCTCTGAATTTCAAGCTTTCCTGAGCGAAAGCTCTGGCAGCCGATGTTTAACCAAGTCTGAAGCAAAAATTTCTACTTTGTTCAGCTTGGAACCTCTTATTATATATAAGCTCTTTGACTCAACCCTACACGCTGGGCAGGGAGATATGATGCTGTTTATGCCCTTAAGGAAAGATTTTGTGATGTACTTAAAGCTTTAGCCTTCATAAGTTTGACCAGTAAGAAGACAAACGAAAGAAATGAGGTGATTGGCCTCCAAAAAGCATTGGAATCTTTTGAATTTGTTTTAATACTTATTATTCGGTGTCATATTTTAAGACATGTAAATATTGCATCAAAATCACTGCAGGCTGAATCCTTAGATATAATGCAGGCCTATGATCTCCTGAGTAATGCAGTTTTACAAATAATTCAACTTCGAGGTTCGTTTGATTCATTGGTTGAAGAAGCTACCTGTATTTGTGCTAAGTGGGGTCTACAGGCTCAGTTTTCCCAAAAACGAGTAAGGAAGACAAAAAAGCACTTCGATGAGCTCTCAGAAGATCAAAGGCTCACAGACCCCAAAGAATGGTTCAGAGTATCAGTATTTTACCCTATTGTTGATACTATATACTCTCAGCTTGACAAACGATTCAAAGGTATGAAGTCAGTAATAGAGACATATAAAGTGATTCAGCCCAGGTTTTTCTCATCTTCTTCTGATGCTGAGCTTGAGAACAAAGCGAGCAAGTTTGCTGAAATTTTCAGAAATGACGTATCTTCTTTGTTTAGCTCACAGATCCTATCAGTTCGAAGTTCGTTTAAAGCACAAATAGATCAATTTACAGAAGTAAGGCAGTTTGCCAATTTGTTTTTAATAGAATATAATACACTGGCAAGCACTTATCCTGATGTTTGCACTGCGTGTGTTATGTACCTAACAGTTCCGGTAACAGTTGCAAAAGCTGAGAGATCGTTTTCAAAGTTAAAGCTCATAAAAACATATCTGAGGAGTTCAATGAGCCAGGAGCGGCTAACTGGCCTGGCCCTCTTACCGATTGAAAACGAAATAGCTAGGAAAATTGATCTAAACAAAGTTATCAATGTTTTTAGTGAGATGAAAGCTAGAAAGAAGAAGTTTTGAATTTAACTGTAAAATACATTATGTAAATGTAAAATAAATTATGCAGAATTAAACATCGGTGTTATAAACTTACATGTACCCACTTGTTTTTAATTTTCCTTTTTTATCCATACGTAAATGCAGGGGAAGGTTTTGGGGATTCAAGGATGAGTTTGAACGTCATTAATTTCAAGAAAAAAAAACGTTTTACAGTATGCATTTGTCAATTGAAAACGCTGTTAAAACATTGTTTGCAACGTTAGAATTCCCGAAATTCCATACCTCCGGGAATCGTCACTTCACTGTTCGGTTCTCTATCTCAAATCTCCCCGAGAACAAGGAAGAATTGAGTTGAAGACGCTTCTCTCGCTCCACATTGTGTTTCAATCGCATCCATCTGCTCCTTTTCGATTGCTTCCCGTTCATTTTCTTCTGGAATTTCGTCTTTTGCACCGTCACACACTTCTACAAACTATGTACCACGAATACTGTGATAAACAGGTTGCCTGTGGCACACACACTATTTCGCTCTGCCAATTCGAATAGCCTGCATGCATGCGGTATGGCTCGTTGGGCACAAAAGGAAGGACCGATAAAGGGGAAAAATTGTTATTCAGTTTGTTGTGTTGTAATATTTAAAAAAAAGAAAGAAGTCCTAATTGACTGACTGATTCATTAACACCCAGCCTAAGCCCTTGAACCTGGAAATCTAAAGTTTTGCACAGAGGATGCTTTTGTGATGTAGACATGATGTAGTGCAGGATATTTTGAAATTTCACCTTTAACGAGGTAACGGAGTTTGTATAAAAATCCACCATTTTTGAAGTAAAAACATTCATAAAAATTTGTATTTGGCCTTTTGGTTAAAAAAAAGCCCAATGAGAACTGCTAACCTCTATCCTAATCTAATTCAACGCCCCAAAACTACCCTTAACTGGAAAAAACTAACTAACGAACTATTATTGCACCCCAATTAATCGGTTGTATATATTGTACGTCGCGTTTGGGAGTAGTTGTAAATTTTAATGTAATATGATGCATTGATGCACATTATAGATATTATAATTTTCACCGCCCGAGTGTAACCGGGTAGACCTGCTAGTTGTTATATAAAGGAATGGCCATTATACAAACACCCAAAATCTCCAGAATTGGTGAGAAAGTTCTATTGAAGTTATACATTTTCAGATCGAAATTGACTTTGATTACATGTACCCTGAAAACTCAATTTACAATAAATGGCAAGTATTTATGGAAAATATTCTTCCCATTTATAAGAATTCAATAAAGGATGCAGAAAGTAAAGGAATAATTGATAATATTATTTGTTAGCAGAGTATATGGGTTTCAAAAAGACAACCAAACTTCTTGAGCTGTAGCAATGAACTGACTTGACTACAGAATTTATTTCTAGCTAGAACTAATTAACAGTATCATATATTACAGTAATTCAGATTTCAGTCGGTAAATTAAAATATACAGCTTGCTGTAGAAGTGCAACAGAAATCTAATTCTAATAACTAATTCAAGTATTTCCAACACTCCCACTTTATTATAATTAGATTTCTTCAAAAAAATTAACAAACCAAAATATTCAATAATGTGTACAAGATATACATTACTTAGAGCTATTAACAATGTTCATCATTTTGCAAAAGAATTCAAATTTACATCGTGCTAATGGTTTTGTCATAATATCGGCCATCTGAAGATTGGTTTGAACGTAGCGCAACTCGAACAGCCCTTCGTTGAACTTCTCACGAATAAACTTATATCGTACATCAATATGTTTTGTACGCTTATGGAATTCAGGATTTTTAATCAAGCGAATAGCACCTTGATTATCCAAACATAGAACTGTTTGTAGTACATCTTTGGAAAGAAGTTCGGCCAATAATATCTTCAGCCATACCAGCTCCTTGACTGCGTGAGCCGCTGCGATGAATTCCGACTCAGTGGTTGAAAGGGATACACATTTCTGCCTCTGTGAACACCATGAGATACAACCAGATCCCAACATAAAAACAAAGCCACTAGTGGAGCGTCTTGTCTCAACATCTCCCGCATAATCTGCATCACTGTAACAACTCAAAGAAAACTTAGAATTTTGATTGAAAGTTACCCTATAATTTTTAGTTCCATTAACGTATCTCAGAATACGTTTAACTGCGTTCACGTAAGATGAATTTGGGGTATCCATGTACCGACAAACGACTCCAAGCGCAAATGCTATATCTGGCCTTGTTGCAATGGCCAGGTACATCAAACTTCCTACTGCTTCGCGGAATGGAAAATCAATTTTTCTTGATGAGCCGCCGTTCACAATACCAGCATTTATAGAGCCATCAGCAGGAGTAGAAACAATCTTTGCTTCATTCATATTGAATCTCGTAACCACCTTTTCAGCATATGAAGACTGGCCAATTTCAATGGAGCCATCATTAGTCCTGCTTATTTCCAATCCAAGAAAAAATTTCGCTTCAAATACTTTGACTTCGAAGTTGTCTCGAAGGTACTTAATCAAAAGGTCTATATCAGATTCGCTCGAAGCCGCAATAAGACCATCATCAATATAAATAGCGAGGATCATCCTTTTTCTCTCATTGTTATTAATAAAGACACAAGGATCTGCATCACTGATTTTAAAGTTGAAATCCTTTAGTAGTTTCGTGAAACGTTGATTCCAACACCGAGACGCTTGTTTCAGCCCGTAGAGACTCTTACGCAGTCTGCATACCCTATCGGTGCCATCTTCGAAGCCTTGCGGTTGATACATGTAGATTTCCTCATTTAAATCTCCATTCAAGAACGCTGTTTTTACATCAAATTGTTTTAGCACAAGACCTTCTACTGCGGATACTGCTAAAATGGATCGAATTGAAGTGAACCTTGTCACAGGACTGAAAGTTTCCAAGTAGTCGACGCCGCATTCTTGAGTGAAACCTCTTGCAACTAACCTTGCTTTATAACGTTCCCCGTCAATACCACTTTTAATTTTATAAACCCATTTGTTGTCCACAATCGTTCGATTCTTCGGCCGATCTACAAGGTGCCATGTCCTATTTTTTTGTAGGGACAGCATCTCTTCATCCATAGCTTTTTTCCAGTTGACTGCATCCTCCCTTCGAAGAGCATCGTCATAGGAAGTTGGTTCAGTTTGCATTACAAATGCATGTCCATCAGCTAAACACGAGACGGTTGAGATATTTTTCTTTTTGTTGCTACGAAGACGCTGTTTGATTGGAGTATCCAACTCGTTCTCGTCCAATTCTGAGGCCAGAGGTTCACTATTTTTGGAATCGAAGAATTGATCTGAATCGTCATCATCTAAAAGAACACTGCTTTCACATTTGTTGTTCTCTGCCTTGTCCAAAATATCAGTGCTCCCACTATCGCCAATAATTTCATGTGGTGTAATGATGCTAGAATCGTTGACTATTTTACACTCGTTTTTAAAGACCACATCCCTGGATATCTCAATTTTGTTTTTGTCTGGCATGTACAGCCGATATCCTTTAGTATTATCTGCATAACCGACGAATAAGCCTCGTCTCGATTTTTGCTCCCATTTAAGTCTCTTTTGATCAGGAACATGAGCGAACACCTCAGTCCCGAAAACTTTTAATTGTTTAATATCTGGTTTTTCTCCATACCATAGTTCATACGGTGTTTTGTCTGGAACAGGGCTTGGGCCAGTACAATTAAGTAAATAAACCGCAGTATTTACTGCTTCTGCCCATAACTTCAAACTTAATCCTTTCGCATGTAACATTGTTCTGGCTGACTCGACTATTGTCCGCATTTCACGCTCAGCACGCCCGTTTTGTTGTGGTGTGTAAGGCACTGTAGTTTGATGTCGAATTGAAGAGTTCTCCAACAAATTTGCTACCTTTTTATTTATGAATTCAAGGCCATTGTCTGTACGCATAATCGAGACACACATTTTTGTGTCTGCCTTAACCCTTTGTAAGAACTTCTGCATTAAATCGCACACTTCAGTTTTTTCTTTCATGAAATATACCACTCTAAAATGTGAGTAATCATCTTTAAACAAAAGGAAATACCTAGATCCTCCAACTGAAGTCTCGTGCATCGGACCACAGACATCCGAGTGGATTAATTCTCCAGGGCACTTTGCCCGTTTCTCGCTGTGATGAAAAACTGAACGATGATGTTTTCCAAACAAACACGCATCACAGAAGAATTCACTATCATCATATTCAATATTTTTCTTTCTTAAAATACTTCGAACATGAGCGACATTTTGATGGCCAAACCGTTCATGCCATACCTGCAACGGCAAAATTTCTTTCGATGAAACGTTTGCTAAACTTTCCATGTTAATTTTAAATAACATTTTAAACAGTTGTGAATCTCGCACTCCCACTGCAACGATAGATTGGTCTACCTTTTTTATTAACCGGCACTTTTTGTTATCTGATTCCATTTTCAACCCTTTATCCAACGCCCGATTCGATGAAAATAAATTCAATTTAATCTCAGGTATATAAAGTACATTTTCAAGGTGTTTTTCTACCCATTCATTTTCATTATATGCAAGAATGTTTATATCACCGGACCCTTGAGCAATGATTTTGCTACCATTTCCTAACCTGACCACAATAGGCTCACTAAATTCTTTAAAATTAATTATCCAATCACGTCGGAAAGTCATATGATCACTTGCACCTGAATCGAGAAACCAATGATCTGCTTTCTCAGTATCTCCAGCAATAAATGCTTCACAAACAAAAGCATCACCTTTCCGATTATTTTTGTTAACAGTTGCATTAGTTTGGTGCGTTACTTTTGATTTTCGAGAAGGACATTCTTGTTTCCAGTGACCTTTTCGGTTGCAATGAAAACATTTACCCGGCCGCGAGTTTTGTTGGAACCGTGATTTATCGAATTTCCGTCGAGCAGCAAATGCATTACTTTGAGTATCAGGACCACCATCGAGTGAAGTTTCCAAACGCATTTCCTCGATAACCAAACGGGAAGTTAAATTCTCTAGATTTTGCAATTCTGAACCTGTAGATTCCCACGCCGTTATAAAATGATTCAGACTTGGTGGCAGGGTCATGAGCACTTTTGTAATCACCATAGATTCTGAAACTTGTTCTCCCATATCTCTGAGTTGGCGAACAATATTTTCCAATTTCGAAATATGTGTAGCAATATCATCAGCGGGATCTTTAGAAAAACTATAAAATTTCTGCTGAAGCATATGAACACTTGTTTTAGATTTGTGTTCGTAGACTGTTTCAAGTTTCTCCCACATTTGCCTTGCATTTTGGCAATTAACTATGTGAAGCAACGGGGCTGAACCAATTGTTGTAGCAATGGGCCCATAACCTGTTAGCAGAGTATATGGGTTTCAAAAAGACAACCAAACTTCTTGAGCTGTAGCAATGAACTTTTTGTGCCTTATTATCACCTTTTACCCATGTTTTAAGTACACTTGCATATTGCTCATCTGTTTGTGCTTCAGTTTTAATGGGTCTTTCACTACTGCCGTCAACAAACTTATAAAGTTCACTCGCATTCAGAATAACTTTAACTTGAAATTTCCAAAGAGTATATTGACTGCCGTTCTGCAATTTTTCGATTTTTACCGTTTCCGAGTCCATTGTTACTAATACAGCTAAATGACTATTAGTTCCGTCACTGTTCAATTTCTTTAATTTTTGAACCTGAATTTCCGATCTGAAATGTCTACTGCCCTACTTTCCGCACTTTATCTAGCGTACCGATATTAGTCTTACGCAAAAGTACTTAAGACAGAATTTCCACGAGATTCATCAAAAAATTTAGTTCTGGGCCCATAACCTGTTAGCAGAGTATATGGGTTTCAAAAAGACAACCAAACTTCTTGAGCTGTAGCAATGAACTGACTTGACTACAGAATTTATTTCTAGCTAGAACTAATTAACAGTATCATATATTACAGTAATTCAGATTTCAGTCGGTAAATTAAAATATACAGCTTGCTGTAGAAGTGCAACAGAAATCTAATTCTAATAACTAATTCAAGTATTTCCAACATTATTGATAATACATCTTTAGAAAATGTTGATAAGTTTAAATTCATATATTATTATTGTGTACGTAGGTAAATAATTTTACAGGCATGCACTCTTTCAAAAATATTAAATATTCAGATATTATAATGTTCCTTTCGGACGAACGTTTAAGAGAATCAATATATCCCAACAAAAACACTCCGTGTAAAAAAGGTGGCCAAGTCCCCTCAATCAATCGATCTTGCAAAAAGTTGCACCATCTTATGTATTGAGATAAAAAGAGCTAAGCTATTTAGCCAAACAAATTACTGAAATAAAAGGAGCCAAGTTCTTTGGCCAGTGAAAGTACTGATATGAAAGTGGCCAAGTTCTTCATCTCATAAGCAAATCTACTACATTCGCTGGATCCGCATTTGTTTGGGCCGTTTGATACGCATTTACGTATGTTTTGTCTTGTAATTGTTGTAATTGCAGTGTTTGTTGTAATCGGAGTGCAATAGTTGTTTATCATACATAATGGCTGGAAATGATGATGTAACCATGATGGAGATACAACGCATAATTGAGGAGTGCAGTGAAACCCCAACAAGGAGGGCAATAGCAGACATGCTCAACGCACAAACCGCAGCGGCCCGATTTTGCGTTTCAAATCGATGTGTGCAAGGTAATTTCTTCGACTTATTCGATGTAGCACATAACTAATTACTTTTTTATTATTTAGTATCTAGAAATGTATTTTGCACTGAAAGAGGAGGACGATTGGGCAGAAATCGGGGAAGTAACTTATAGCTCAGCATTAATTCAGACACACCGAGTGAACCAACTCAATAACGCAGTAAACGGAATACTTGAAAGATTAATTTAATTCGTGTAAAATAGTTTATAAGTTTAGTTTTCAAATAAGTTAAGTTAAATTAAGTTAAGTTAAGTTAACATACTTAGAGGAAACGGAGTTAGCAGCTAATACAGCAAGACAGGTAGTGGTGTCACCCAAACGTAGCATACATTCACCTCACAGAAGCGACAGGAGAACACCGCCAACTTTCAAAAACAGACCATCAAAACCTTTCAAAACTTTCAAAACCTCATCATCCCTGGACCGGAGCACACCCGGAAGATTAACCAGATCCCGGAAACATGTGATCCGTTTCCAAGTACCCGGCCCAAGCAGTCACATCACTGGGCTGGTAGGCCACATAATAGGGCGTTTACACTGGAGATTAACTCGAGGTTGGATTAAGTTAATCTCAAAGTGTTTACACCACCAGTGACAAGCTTAACTCTGACATTTGCATGTCATCTTTGTTTACTTTATTTGACAGCAAGGCAGAAATAATAGCTTTTTTCTTTCTTTTCTGCTTCAAACTTTCCATGTTCACGAAAAAATATGTAAATATCAATTATGTACGCAGCAAACTGTCTTTAATCTTGAATTTCAAATCTTGACAGCAGTCACAAAAGTCCGATTTATCAAACAGCTGTTTGCTGAATTGCGCTGAATCGGTCGGGTCCGGGTTCGTGCATTGAATTGAGGAGATTAAGTGCGAGGTTTCATTCTAATCTGGTGAGCGAGGATGTTACGATTTGTATGGGAAATCTCGTGATTAAGTACCTGGTTACCCCCGAAACCTCGAAAAGCGAAGTAACCTCGTCGGTGTAAACGCCGTATAACGAACGCACTCAAATCAGCACGATGTGGCAATTGTGACAACTGTCAGCGAAAGATTGTCAAACTTCTGAAGTAATTAAACAAATTGTTCATTAATGATTATAACCTTTTTTTTCAGATTAGAACAGAATTAAAATAGGCTTAATAAGTGTAAAAACGTTCTTTAATTCTTTTAGTGTAAATTTTGTATGAGACAAATGTGTTAAAATGTTGTAAAATGGCTTGAGGTGACATGTCATTTTAACATTTTTGAAGTTAAATATTTCCAAAATTAAACGGAATTCCTAAGAAATCCCCCGGATTCATCACTTTTACATGTCCATACAAAATTTCATTAAAATCCGCCTCTGTGTTCTGGGTGGTCCGTGTCGCAAACTTAAGCCATAAGAACTAAATTATAAAAACATATTCTCTAACATAAATAGTAAAATTTGTATAAAATTTACATTCTTCTCGAACGTACTCAAATCAGCAATAGATGTCAATACGAAATTGACAGCAAGAAAATGTCACAAGTAAGTAAACATGAATTTTATTAATTTACTTCATATTTTACAGATCTATGGACCATTAATTTTAGAAGGTAAAGTAGGATTAAAAATAACTTTTTAAAGAATATCGTGAAATTTTGTAAAGGACAAAATGTGCTAAAGTGTTGAAAAATGACTTAAATTGGCATGTCATTTTTACAGGAATAAAAGGGGCTCATTGACATTTTTGGAATTTTTAACCTGATAGTTCCATTATACAGCAAATTTTCTGGCCAATAATATGGACCAATCTAAAACTAGATAAACGGATCTCATTGCTCAATGTTCCCATTTAAATTAAAACTAAACGCGTATAAAAGGGGCTGATTGCAACTGAAACTAGCTTAAAAGCGGCACAATGCTTTGTGAAAGTTGATCGTTCATTTTTCCGAAACTGGACGACACATTTTGACACGATCTATGCTAAGAAATCGTAATTTCCTTGACGTCCTATAAAGGAATTAAAGATAACGAAATCGGACACCAAGATTTTGCATCGTTCAACTTACAATGGAATGTGGGAAAAAGTTTCGATTGCCGGAAGAAACAAGTGTAGTCATGTGAACTTGCAGGAGAAAGAATTTATTCTGCCAGGCCTTGCGTATGAAGATGCCTTGCCGATTTCTGCCGAAAATTCAGAGACTTGCAAGCATTGAAGAAGTTTTGTTCGCCGGCGGCTGCGGAGTACTATAACAATATTAAGCATACATACTACATAGTATAAGTTTTTAATAGTTAATGTAAAATAAAAACTTTGCTTATTAAATAACTTTATTTTTTATTTTTTTTTTTTGTCATGTTCAAAGGTAACCTGTGCTAACATCAATGATCCCTTTTCTCATTCAACCTTTCCTGAATAATTGGAAATTCCGTTGAACATCTTGAATTTTCAATGGCGAAATGCTTTTTTTTATTTCCCAGAGTACCACAATATGCAAATTATTAAAACATAACATTCCCTACATATGTAGTTACAAATATACAATTAGAAGCAAAATAGTATTAAACTTTTTAAGCTAATATACAGAAATTAATACCTAATTTCGATTTTTCTCAGAACTTGAAAAAGTCGATGAGCCCCTTTTATTCCTGTACCCTTAAATTTTAGAAGGTTGTGGAAAATTAGCTGTGGAAACTGTTATTCATCTCCATTCTGTACACACACATTTGTATCATATAGTTTAAGTTGCTAAACAGTTAGTTAGAAGATTGAGAGAAAGGTATTTCAGAAGATAGTTTTAGTTCTGTTACGACTGCCACTGAATCAATAGCAATAAAGCAGAGTTTATTATAGAAGCGAACAGTTTTTATTAACCCGCGTGTTTCCAATCAAGCGAATAATATTTTACAAAGGTAAAGCAGGATTAAAAATGACTTTTTAAAGAATTTCGTGAAATTTTGTAAACGACAAAATGTGTTAAAGTGTTGAAAATTACTTAAATTGGCATGTCATTTTTAGAATTTCAAAGTCCATTGGGTCATAATTTCGACCAATGCCCGAGACCTCATGTCTTCCGATTTTTTTAATTTTTTTTTTACAAAAAGTACTCACTAATAGTAAGAAACAGGTTTGCCTGTTTCTCAAGAAACGTCCCCGTTTTGTAAATAGCGGGACTTGAAAAATTACAAACTTGCATTTTTCAACAAATCACTACTAATTCAAATATTATTTTATGTTAAAAATTTATATCTCATTTTAAAGGAAAACCTTTAAACTATTAGACAGAAATATCAAAAAGGACATTTTCTAATAAAAGGATTCAAAGGACATCATAAGGATCCTTTATTCTTGTTTTTCTCAGGAAGCCAACTCGGGATTTCTTTCAAATGTTGTTATGTTTTAATTGACGACCTTATCAACAATATAACTGAGTTTCATGCTGGAATCGAAAACCGTTTAGGAGGGAGAATTTTTTGAAGTATACACTGCTAGGGGTTGAATGCACACCGAGCCAACTGGTTTCACCCACCAACCCCTTGAAAACAGATTTCCTGGATACTTTTGTATGGAAAATTGTTTGTAGCCATAAATAGTAATAAAATATGTTCTGCACCTGATATAATTCAGTGGAAGTTTCTCAGCCTACCTTGTGAAGATCCTTCTCCTCAAATATTTAAAAATATCTGCACTGTCAATATAAGTTCTAAGGTTCTAAAGATAGGTTCTGAGGTTGTTAAATTTGATTCTGTTTTGTGTTGATATATTATGTGAATGTGTTTATACTGCTATATCTGCAAATTAATATGAAAATGGAAACACGTGTTTGTTACTACACTGCTGTAATCCATTTAATATAAAAAAGCAAAATTAAAAATTTTGAAAAAAACCCACGACGGTTAAACGTAATTTAAAAAGGATAAAATAATTTAAAAACCCGCGACTTAAAGAATTTAAACCCAAGAATATCCGTCCAGGGCTGGCATTAAATGAACTAGTTTTGCAGTTTTATAGTAACGAGAATAATTGGCGATATTTTATATATTGCAATACTCATTTATATTTATATTAAACTTTAAAATAGTAATGGCAGCCCCCGACGGATATTCTTGGGTTTAAATTCTTTAAGTCGCGGGTTTTTAAATTATTTTATCCTTTTTAAATTACGTTTAACCGTCGTGGGTTTTTTTCAAAATTTTTAATTTTGCTTTTTTATTTCAAACTTTTTAGAGAGCATGGGCAATATGTACATTGTAGTACATATCAATATAGTTTATTTGATAGTAATAAAATATAAGTATTTACAACTAAACTTTGCCCGGGGCTTTGTTGTAACTGAACTCGATATCATTACGTACAATGAAAATAATAAGTAATAAGTAAAAATGACGGTAATAAGTAGAAATGATACTCTGTACAGAAATACTCACCAATCGAGTTTCTTAATATGTAGGCGCTAATATAAAATATATTACTGCAGGGCTCCCTAGTGAGTTACTACCGTAACACCTATTTAAGAACCCTCACTAATCAGAAACAAACCCACTACTGAAAACCGCCTCAAAATCGGACTAGTAGTTTTGGTTTTGCACAAACAAATGTTTGCTGCAGCGCCCCCTGGTGAGTTGTCACCGTAAAGCAGGACGCACACTAGTGAACCATTGCACCAGCACCAGAGTGCCTCTGGTTGCAAGAACCACGGTGTACGTTTTGCTTAACATGAAAACATTTGGAGAGCCGCACACTACACACCTCATGGTGCTTGCACCGTGCACCATTGTGATTGCACCATGTTTGGTGTGCTCGAAAAAGCAAACCGTGGTGCATGGTTTATGAGAATGCATGATGACGAATCATTTTTATAAAAAATAAAAAACAACAGCGGAGCAAAATTTTCTCGGAGGGTTCTGTAGTGTGCGGCAGACAACATTCGAGCATGGTTTGCATGGTACAAGAGTTCGCCATGGTGCTGGTGCAATGGATCACTAGTGTGCTTCCTGCTTAACACCTATCTAAGAACATGCACCAATCAAACCCAAACCCATCACTGAAAACCGCATCAAAATCGAACTAGTAGTTTTGGAGATAAATGGCGACATTGGTTTGCACATCCTCTCACCCCAAACGCATATACCATCTCCGTGCCGTCGTGGGTAAAAAAGCCTCATAACGCTAAAGTGTCTGATTTGCGAAAAGTGCAACCATGGATGATTAATAAAGTTCCACATTTAAGTTCTGAAAATTATATTTGTAGTTCCTGTAGACAAGTTCTTCGTCAAATGCCGGGAATATAAAAAAAACGTGAAAATTTAGAAGAAATAAATGAAATTGAAGACTGTGATAACGTGTGTGTACAGGAGCATAATAAAGTAGTTGAAATGGGCGAAAATTAAAAAATTTTTGCTTTAAAATCTTTGAATGAGTGTCTTTTCAATATTGGTGAAGAACCTTTTAACCCAAAAAAATGAATGATTTGAGTATGTATCCAACAAATGGAGCCGAAGTGCAATAAAAATTAGTGAAAATATGCTAAATTTAAAAGATAAGAAACAGTCATCTACAGGAGAGCGCGAAAATCAGTATGTGCAAAAACTTAAAACACTACCGATGAGAAATTTCGACAGTTCATTTTGTTAATAGTTCCGGAGAAATGGACTTTAAAGAGAACAACGGAAGAATTTGAAAGTACGACCTTATACAAAATTAAAAAAAGTAAGAAATCAAGTCCAATGGAGCCACGCTCATCAAGTGTGAACCAAGTAGTTGAATTTTATAATTGTGATGATATAAGTCGAGTAATGCCGGGGAAAAAGGACGCAATTGTTCTAAAAGTAAGAAATATATAAAACACATTGTTATACTAGTTCCTCACCGATTGACTCATTTTGGGTTGATGGTAAAAAGGAAAAGGTACAGAAGCGTTTAATATTGGGGAACCTAAAGGAGATATACAGCAATTTTAAGGAAGCTAACCCTGAAATAAGAATTGGATTTTCAAAATTTGCTTCACTTCGTCCAAGGAATTGTGTTCTAGCAGGTTCTGCAGGTACTCACTCAGTATGTGTATGCACCATACACCAAAATATGAAGCTCATGTTAGAATCTTGCAAGATCGAACATCTAACAAGATCTGGAAATATTTGTATTAAAAATATTCGAACTTGTTTAGGATTAGTTATATGCAATCCTCCAAATATATCTTGTTACTTAAATGAATGTCAAGTGTACCCGAAATATAATAATCTTCGTAAACTCTTTGAGGAAGCTTTCGAAATCAATAATGTTGAAAGCATTACGTATAATCAATGGACACATACAGATAGGTCATGTTTAGTAACGGTGACCAAGCCAACGGAAGATTTCATAGACCACTTTATAGAACGTTTACATGTTCTACTTCGACATGATTTCATAGCAAGTCAGCAAAAAACATATTTAAATGAATTAAAAACGAATTTAGATATAGGAGAACTTATAGTAATTATGGATTTTTCCGAAAATTATTCATTTGTGATACAGGACGAAGTGCTGGGATTCCATTGGAGTCATTCTCAGGCCAAAATCCATCCATTTGCGATATACTACCGTAAGGCTGAAAATCAAGAATTGCAAACCACTAATTTCATCGTAATTAGTGATATTGTTCATTGCGGTGAGTGTTTACCAAAGGCATTTGATAAACTTTTTAAAAGAAACCTATGGTGTTATGAAGAAAATTTCGTATTTCTCGGATGGATCGGCTGCACAATACAAAAATAGGAAAAACTTGTATAATTTAACTTTTCATAAGGAGGAATTTGGCATCATAGCTGAATGGAATTTTTTTGCTACTGCTCATGGGATTACCGCTTGCGACGGTTTGGGTGGTATACTAAAACGTTTAGCGGCAAAAGCCAGTCTTCAAAGACCGTATTTGGAACGAATAACAACCCCTATTCAACTCTTTCAATGGGCAGAACAAAATATTAAAAATAAGAATTTTAAATTTATTTCTTATAGTGAATATGAAGAACAAGATAAACGATTAGGGCAAATTTATAGCAATATTAAGCAAGTGCCGTCTACCCAGAAAATTCACCATGTTACTCCAACTGTTGTGGGACAAATTCTTGTAGAAACGTTTTCACTCTCAACAGAGGTAGTCATTCATAATTTTACTAACTAATTTTTAAGTAGAATTCTAACGAGCAAACAAATAGTTTTAGAGTCGTATATAGGTTAAAATTAAGCCTCTTTTTATGGATAAATAAATATTTTGATAAAGTGATTTAAACGTTTTCCTTCTTTTTTTTAGGAGAAACTTCCACTGAATTATATCAGGTGCAGAACATATTTTATTACTATTTATGGCTACAAATAATTTTCCATACAAAAGTATCCAGGAAACCTGTTTTCAAGGGGTTGGTGGGTGAAACCAGTTGGCTCGGTGTGCATTCAACCCCTAGCAGTGTATACTTCAAAAAATTCAACCTCCTAAACGGTTTTCGATCCCAGCATGAAACTCAGCCATATTGTTGATAAGGTCGTCAATTAAAACATAACAAAATTTGAAAGAAATCCCGAGTTGGCTTCCTGAGAAAAACAAGAATAAAGGATCCTTATGATGTCCTTTGAATCCTTTTATTAGAAAATGTCCTTTTTGATATTTCTGTCTAATAGTTTAAAGGTTTTCCTTTAAAATGAGATATAAATTTTTAACATAAAATAATATTTGAATTAGCAGTGATTTGTTGAAAAATGCAAGTTTGTAATTTTTCAAGTCCCGCTATTTACAAAACGGGGACGTTTATTAAGAAACAGGCAAACCAGTTTCTTACTATTAGTGAGTACTTTTTGTAAAAAAAAAAATTAAAAAAATCGGAAGGCATGAGGTCACAAAATTTCCTAAATTTGGTCGAAATTTCGTGGAATGACCCTATTTCGGGAAACAAATGCAATTTTGAAGAAATCCCTTCGGATTCGTCCTTGATACATTAAAACACATGTTCTTACAAAATTTCATATAAAATCCGCCGCTTCCTTCTGGGTGGTCCGTTTCCCTAACTTAAGCCATTTTAAATTATTAAAAGTATACCATGAAGAAAAATGGTTGAAAGGTTTAAATCACTCTCTTAAATAAATAAAGCAAAATCACTCGCATTTTCTAAATTAGAATATTTTTTCAGATACCTGAACGTAGTATTGTGATTTGTATTTTATAATTTTTGGTTGCAAATAATATACCGTAAAAATAAAAATGAAAATTTTAATTTTTTGGCGGATTTGTTGTGCTTGTGCTTTTACAAATTTTTAAGACATGGAATTTGAATTAGTATCGTTTATTTTACTGTTTGATAATATTTTTGTTTATATTTTAATAAGGAAAGCAGTAAGTCAGTAAGTAATTGTAATTAATATGCCCGTTGTTTTTTTTTTGTTTTTACAGGCTAAACATGTACTTCAGTTATTCTAAATCAAGTTCAAGAGAGAAATTATTAAACAATTTATATTCACATAATAATATTTCTTTAGAAATTTACGTTACATATATTTTTGATATAAGTTTCGGATTGTTATTCACTTCGAACATTGGAAATAAATTACTGGTACTTTTTAACCAATAAATTGTTTATTAAATATTAGGGTTATTCTGGTTATCACAGTAAATTCCAACTTTTGAATTATCAGATGATTTCGACAAGAGGGAATATGACCAAAAACAATTGTATATAACATGGAGGTTATGTTTAGCATTAGCACACCGGAATTATTATTGAGCCAGTAAATTTTAATAGCAATTACGGAATAGTTTGCGTATGTGCTTGGGATAGGTAAATGCACGCACAGAAATTCACCGTTTCCTTGAAACATATGCATTCCCTTTTATAAATTCGAACATTTTAATTTTTCAGCTGCAAAGGAGGAAAACAAATTCGTTTTTCCCGCTTATTGTAATTGATCAATTCAGTGCTTACATCTACACTTACTGCGACATTTAGTGTTGTCTGTTGACGCAGATGGTTTCTAAATGATACACTTCCCAAAGATGACGGCAGTCATTCTTTCTACTATAGTTTTATATTTCATTTTCACAACGCGCAATTGAAATCTTCATAGCATTACAACCGTCATTGAACAAAGCCGGTTGAACCGTCAAAAGAGAACTTAGAAACAAAGAAAACACCGGCGGATTGGAAATAATATTGCTGTGTTGCAATCCGTGAGAGGTAATCATTAACGTACGCACACGCACCTCTCACTTTTCTCCAATCATTTCACTAGAATCATAAATTACCTTTCAGGCTATCACATCGCACCACAAAAAATTATGAACAATCAATTTGTTTGGAAATGAATGACTGACAGATAAGCCGCCTGAAGTACCTTCACAGCTGGCAGCGCAAAATCTCAGCAGAGAAAAATTCTTTATTTGGGATAAGCAACTACGCTCAATACATATCCCTTATCCCTTATATATATAAATGCGAACGTCCGGGATTTTTGTGTAGAGTAACCTCAGAAACGACTCGATCAATTTGCACGAAGTTTTGTACATGACTTTATATCCTTCCAACTTACGACATAGGCTAATTTATATTAGCCCTCGATCGCGTTTTAATATAGCTCCAGTACAAAATATGTTCAATTTATAAAAAAGCTTTAGATAAGCTTTAATTATAGTTGGTTTCTGACTCAGGTGTGTTTTAATCGATTGAATTGAAGTTGAACCTTTTTCAGTTTCTGCTGTATTATGGTTCTAACCTGAGATTTTTATGCTTACAATTACAACTGTCATCAAGTTGTAAATTTTATTTAAAATGAAATAAAAACTGTTTTCGACTCTACATGTAAACGTAGTAAGTGTCTGCCTGGCGGTAAAGTGAGCGACAACCGCGAATTTGGCATCAGAAGTTGAATCCGTGTTTTCATCTTCAAAATTCAAAAAATTGGTATTTGCCCTTTTGTTAGAAATAAAGAAACACGTATACAAGATTTTTTTGAAATTTCGATTAATGTCGGAAAGTGTGTTAATTAGCCGTCGAAATATTTGCCTTAACGGCACAAATACACAAATAAACAAATGCACAAGTTTTCGCGAAATTATATAGATGAATTATAATCGATGAATGAGAACTACCAACATATAGGTATCCGGTCTAGATTGCGTTCGGGGATAGTTCCAATTATTCAAAATGTAATATGCAGTACACTATATTATGATTTTCACCGTCCCGGGTGAAACCGGGTAGACCTGCTAGTTGCATAATATGCGAATGAGTCGATGGTATTGAGGCGGATAAATTGAGGTGATATTTGTAAAGTTGCAAATAGAATTGTCGGCCAAAGAATATTAAAATTCTAAACTAAGAATGCGACAGCTCTCGTATGTACACGATTTGACTTTTTGCTGTGCAAGAGAATGTACTATACCGCGTTCGCACTTATCCAAAATTACATGATTCTGGCTGTTTTGGTAATTTTGATGCAAATCACGAAGGAAATTAGTTTGATTTCCCATACATTGAGATGATTTGCAAATTACCTCTAATTATGTGATTGTGGGCAAATTATGAACAAAATAATCTAAAAAACAGTGTACACAAACCTTGATAAAGCTTTAATTTGCAATTCATCGCGTCAATTTGACATATCAAACACGGAATCAAGTTTTTGTGATATATTATTTGTGGACTATTTGTGAATTGTGACTATTGTGAGATTATTGTGATATTTTATTTTATCAATTGTAACTTCACTTTTTCTCCTTTTATTAGCTTTCACAGGAAACAATAGTCCGAACAAGTGTCAAACACAATTACCTTAAAGGCGCAATCTCACGATTCAAGTTTCGTTGTACGATTAAAGTTGATCAACAAAACTTAAACAGGAGTTGTTCAAGTTTTCGTTCACACGTTTCAACAAAAACTGATCAACAATTCAGATGTCAATTGGCATTGTTGTGCATGCAATTTTACCGAGTGACAGTTGTGATCCTTAATACCATTGACACACAGAGCTTGGTTAACCAACTCTCCGAGTTAACCAAGAACGAAACCAAAATAGGTGACACACATTGGAGAGTTGGTTTATTTTGACAGTTGCTATTTGTTTACATTTTGCAAACATATTTTGTGAGTTCCTTTTTGTCTAAAAATTTATATTCAGAAAGAAGTAATGTTAGCGATAGCAGTTATGATAAGGGAAAATAGCAACAAAAGATTATTTGAGAAATAATCAAATGCTGTTTCATTTATTGTGCACTTTGCATCATCATCTCGAAATTGCTTTTGCAATTGCTGCACTCCAGACCTCCAGAAGAAGAAATTCGGTTAATTTTGTCCATGAAACTCTTTTCTTAGACATATTACAATTTAATAAATTCCTGTCGACTGTTCTTTATTTTATATCTTATTTATAAAAAAAAAGGCCTGTTAGGAAACTACCCGATTAACCATCAGGTCGCTCCTCGTAGTAAATTATTGAGAATTAATGAAAAGACCAAATTTAATATTTAAACCAATTTATTTTACGCTTAAACCGCTCACGCTCAAAGCACCGACAAGACTACTATTGCAGATCCTTATCTCAGGACATTTTACGTGCCCGATAACGAAACTGCAAACCTGTTTTCTTAGTCTTAAGAATATGCATAAATTCTACAAATATTAGAGTTAAGGAAAACTAATACATACGCGTATAATGTATATGCCTAACATCACTCCCACTATGAAAAGGTGGAAGACATTTTCATAACATTGAATAAAAACATTAATATATTACTATAATGCATTAATTTGTGTGTGGTACGGGAAAAAACTTCAATTCAAAAAAGAAAAAACCGACCACGGGTCAGAGAAGCTGACCCCCATTAGGACACTCATACATACTATATACTGTAAACAAAATCAAATCATTAAAATCTTACAGGAAATTTTACTTTTCTGCCAGAACGCGTCTGAACCTCTGCTGGAACAAACTTCTCCTTCATGTTGTGCATTTCGATCGGATGGAGACGTTGCACCGGTCTCGTGTACTCTCCGTCCATCGTCTTGATACGCGCCACTCTGGCGACTCCATCCTGTCCATCAATAAGCTCTAGTATTCTCGCTAAGGGCCACTCAACCCTCTTCCGATGGTCATCACGAACAACGACTAACTCACCTACTTCTAACTTCCTGGTCAGCTTCAATGGTCTTCCCACGAGCATGCCCAAATACTCCTTCTGCCAACGGTCGCGTAATTCCTTCTTCAGGGTCTGCACATATTTGTAACGAAATCGAAGCTGGTTTGAATCCAGTTGCTCTTGTTCCGGAAATTTTGTAATACCATGTGGATGAATGAAAAGTTCTGGAGTTAAAGGCTCCAAGTCTGTTGGATCCTCTGATATATAAGTGAGAGGACGTCCATTCATGACTTCAGCGACTGATTTAATAATTTCCTCCAACTCTTTCCGATTCAGAGATCCTTTTCCAAGAGTTCTCCTCATTAGTTCTTTGGCGGAGCGAATAAGACGTTCCCACCATCCACCCCACCAGGGAGCCAAACTACACGAGAACCTCCAAATAATTCTTTTAACTCCTTCGTCTTGGGAAATAACATCCCAATCTAATTTCTTGAAGAGGTTATCTGTACCTCGGAAATTAGTACCATTGTCTGTGTAAATCGTTGTCGGTCTCCTAAATTTTTCGCAGAATTTTCCCAGTACTTTAATAAAAGTCTTAGTACTCAAGGAGTCCACGAGTTCAAAGTGTACTGCTCGGTAAACAGCACAGGTGAAGAGCACTAACCAGACTTTCTTGGTGTTCTTCAGGATCAATGGACCAGCTAGGTCGATTCCAGTTACCTCGAACGGTTCTGCAGTTGTCACTCGATCTTCGGGAAGTGGTCCTTCTTCTGTGACTGTAGCTTTGGCAGTGAAACGACGACAACGGAAACACCGAGTTATCACAGCCTTGACACTCCTTCTTGAGTGTACGATCCAAAATTTCTGTCGCAACTTTGTCACTAAAAAACCTACCCCAGCATGGCAGTAAGTGCGGTGATAATCAAATATAAGTTGTTTAATGACTGGATGATTTCCCGGAAGAACGGCTGGATATCGAAAGCTAAACTCATCTTTCCGGTTTGTTATCCTTGTTTTCACACGTAGGACGCCTTCGCTAGTTTTGATTACATTCAAACCTTTTAGATTGGTTGTATCTCCTTCCGGATAAACTTCCATCTGTATACTACGAATTAAGGCTGTCTCCGCTGATTCGATCTCCGTACGTGTTAATTCTCCAGTGATCTTGTTGCCGCCTTTTTCTTTGAAAAAGAAATTATTAAGAAAACGACGTACCCACGCAGTTATTCGTACAAGACGTCGAAATGGAAATTCCTTCTCAACCTCTCTAATGCACGTCATGGATACGGTACATGATCGGGACTTTTCTTTGAAAATTGCTTCCTCGTCCGGGTCAGGTGTTTCTCCAGGCCATTCACTTGAAGGCTTCTGCAACCAACTAGGGCCCTCCCACCATCTAGAGTGGACAAGTTGTTCTGGCGTGCAACCTCTGGAAGGAAGATCAGCTGGATTCAAATCACCAGGAACAAATCTCCATTCGGTTCCTGTTGTGAAAGAATTGATCTCCTTCGTGCGATTGCCGACAAAGGTTCCCCATTGGTCATCTCGCTGAATCCAGGCTAACGCTGTTGTAGAGTCTGACCAATACGTAACTGGTACCTCCTGTATCTTGAGGGCCTTCTTTATGTTATTGACGAGTCGTGTTCCAATCAAGCAACCAAGTAGCTCTAATCGTGGAATGGTAGCTCCTCCCACGGGAGCTATACGGGATTTTGATGTCAATAATTGGACCGAAGCTCCATGTTCCTTGTCCACTCGAAGAAAAACGGCAGCAGCGTATGCCAATTGACTAGCATCCGAAAAACAATGAAGGGACCAGTTCTGTCTGTCGGAATCTCCGTCTGTTGTCATCCTGGGAATCCTAAGTTTCTCAAAAAATCCACTTTGCTTGCACCAACCTTGAAACAACTTAAATTCATCATCAGGCAAAGGAGAGTCCCATTTCAGTTTGTTGATCCAAGCTCGTTGTAATATAAGCTTAATGGGCAGTGTAGCTGGAGATGAAAATCCGATTGGGTCGAACAACTTTTGCATCGTTGATAATGCGGTTCTTTTGGTTAAAATTTCCGGATGTACTAATTTGGAAGAATCCAAGAACAGCTCGTCTGACTTCCTGTCCCACTGTAATCCTAGGACATTAACTTTCCAATTTGTTGACTCATTTAAATTTTCTATATTGGAAAACCAGTCTCGTAACTCCATTCCAGCTTTTTTTAACAAAGAAGTGGCGCCTTCTCGGAATTCTATGTATTCTGCAACATTCTCAGCCGAACTGGTACAATTGTCTACGTAAAATGATTCCAATAGTTTCAAAGACATCTCGGATCCTTCGTCAGCTGCTTGCTTACAAATAAGTTCAAGTACTGCTTCCAAAATAAAAGGGCTGCATGTCGCACCAAAAGGAACTCGTTTGTGTTGATACACTATCATCTCCGTCATCGTGTAATCTTTCCACCAAAGAAAACGCAAATATTTCCGATCCTCTCCTGCAACTCCAATCATTTGAAATGCTTTTCTGATATCTGCAATAAATCCCACAGATTTTTCTCTAAATCTTAGTAAGACATCTGGGATTAGCTGAATCATATTTACTCCCTTATGCAGACAATCATTTAGAGAAGGCGACTTACCACATCTGCTTGAAGCATCAAAAACTGGGCGAACTGGAGTGGTTAGACTTTCGAGCTTTATTACTGCTCGGTGTGGCAAGTAATGACCCTCGTGGTCCGCATGTGTTACTTCCACCCGTTCTATAAAGCTCTCACTTTCCCACTCCCTCAAAATCTTATCATAGCATTCCCACAAACCAGCCTGACTCAGCTTTCGGCTTGTTGAATTTAACCTCTTTGTTGCTATTTCCAAATTTGATGCTAAAAGAGGGTGTCCTTCTTTCCAAGGAAGCTTTACTGTGTAACGGCCATCGGATTCCCTTTTAACCGTCCTAAGAAAACATTCCTTCGTTTTCTGATTCCGTTGCTCAGCAGAGGTCACTTCGATCGGGTCTCGCACACCAATAGTCTCCAACTCCCACAACTTGCTGATGCAAGTGTCGATTGCAGCCAGATTCATCTCTGCTGTACCGATTGGTTGTCTAGCTATCTCTCCCACGAGAGTCCAGCCAAGTTTGGTGCCGATTGCCACTGCTCCTGAATCCAGCTCACGGACATCACCGGTTAAAATATTTCCGTATAGGTCTGCTCCTATCATTACTTCGATCGTTGAGCTTCCCGTTCCACAGTCAGTTAGCTTGACTCCTTTTTCTGAAAGCTCTGCCAAAAGGGATCTGTTGCACGATGTGACTTGGGGAATATCTCCGCAGATCTGTCTCTGATCCCGAACTTCTGCATAAAAATTAAAATCACCCTCGAGTGCCTTCAAATTTATTTTAAAAATCTGATGAATTACGAAGTTTGTTCTAATTCCACCAAACAAGGAATGAGCGACACGTTCTTCCCTTATCGGCTCAAGTCCAAGCTCCTCGGCTGTCGATTTCAGTATATACGAACGTTGTGATCCGCTGTCTACAAATGCTCGAACAGTTTTGACTTGTTTCTTACCTACAATCTGCAACAGCAACGTCTGCAGGGAAATCGTTGAGGTGTACACCTGATTTGCCATGTTGATATTAGAAGAGTCGCCGTCTTTTCGTTCACGTTTCTTGTGTGGTGCTTCTAATTTTCCTCCGTTTCTCTTACTTTGATGGCATATAACCGTATGATGTTCTCCGCCGCAATTAGCACATTTTATTGATTTCTCCGTACAATGCCGGGCTTCATGATGACCGAAACAATTAAAGCATAATCTTCGTCTGCGTAAAATTGATTTTTTGACTTCATAGGGAATGGATTTTGCTCGAAAGCATGTGCTGCTGGAGTGATTCGGTTTAGAACAGAAAATACAATTTGTTGCTTCCCCAATGTGGAATCCAGCCAAGGTTGCTACTGGTTTTGTTATATTTTTGCGTTGACTAAAAGCCTTCTCTTTTCTCTGCTGCTCTACTTCTGTTGCAAAATTATTTGTAATTTTTATGCGCTGACTGATCTGGTCTTCTTTTTGCATAAAGTTCATTAATAAATCTAGTCGCGTTCGAGGGGGATCATCTTTGCTTCCATCATGTGAAGCCATTGGATCTCGTTGCCACAAATAGCGAAGTTCTTCCGGGAGACAGGACTCCACCAATGGAAACAACCATGTAGCTGGATCACGTTGTTGTAAATTGAGCGAATTCAGTGCACGGAGATATGAATCTAATTTAATAAACAGAGCTGAAAAGGTCATTTTCTCTTTTCCATTCGCATTTCCAATGACAAGGCATAATATTTGGCGTATGTAAACTTGTAGGAGTAAGTCCTCGTCTCCATAACGACGCTGAAGTGCTTTAATTGCTAAAGGATAATTTTGGTCAGTCTGCGGGTACGCCGATGTCACTTCGTAAGGTTCTGTTCCTGGCTCCAACGATTGTAGAAGATACCAGAATTTATCACTATTGTGTATCTCTGAATCTTCATGAATCTTTTTAAACTGCGCCCAAAAACCAAGCCATTCCAAAAGATCTCCTTTAAATTTTTTCATCTCTATTTTGGGAAGTTTTATTGCTCTCTTCCGAACTTCCTGGTTTGTACTAATTGTTCTCGATGTCCGGCCATCTAATTCGCCTATTACTGACGCCGCAGAAGAAGGAGCGGTAAGGGACCCGACTTTCAAAAGTAAAGTTTCTGCTCGTGTTCGATATTCTGTTTGTTCATCGAATTCTCTGTCGGTCACGTCTTCTTCAGCCAGGTCCATCATAAGTTGATCCAGAGCCCTTTTGTCGAGTTCGACGAGTGATTCGAACATGCTCTGAAATACTTTATGTTTAGCCTGAATACTTACAATATCGGTGGGACTATCCTTAATGAGAAGCAATATATCCCCTTCCAGCCTGCTTATTTGTCGACGTAGTGCCTTTCTTCGCATTTCGCTCTGTTCCTTCACTGTTTCACTGCTTCCTTCATCACCGACATTAGACATTTTCCGGCTTTTTTTTTTTTTTAAAAAAAAAGATTAATGCACTTAGAATAAATATTGTTCAAAAATGCAAATTGTTGTCAAACTTTTTTCTTTTAAAAATTCAACGCTTCCTCGAAAAATTGCGTACAGTTGTTTTTTTCCGAATTTTCCACAAATACTATACGTGAAATCTGTACATATATCTTTTAAATGTATGTGTTTTTTAAAAGTATCCACAACCCATTAAAACTGGTTTTAAGCACGCTTCACTTTTTACCATTTCCCGCACACTGTAACTGTACAGTCACGCACGCAGGAAACTCAATGTCTTTTTTCTTCCACTGTTTTGCATAACTATAAAACGATCACGTCGGGGTCACCAAATGTTAGGAAACTACCCGATTAACCATCAGGTCGCTCCTCGTAGTAAATTATTGAGAATTAATGAAAAGACCAAATTTAATATTTAAACCAATTTATTTTACGCTTAAACCGCTCACGCTCAAAGCACCGACAAGACTACTATTGCAGATCCTTATCTCAGGACATTTTACGTGCCCGATAACGAAACTGCAAACCTGTTTTCTTAGTCTTAAGAATATGCATAAATTCTACAAATATTAGAGTTAAGGAAAACTAATACATACGCGTATAATGTATATGCCTAACAAGGCCGTACAGTCTTGTTTTTCGATTATTTATTTCGAAAATTCATACGTTTCGAATTTTGTTTGATTTCATCAGTGAAATTCAAATAATAAAAATAAGAAGAAAGTGAAGAATTAAACAGAATTCGAAACGTACGAATATTTGAAATAAACAATCATAAAAGAAGAGGAACAGATTGACTTTCGCGACTTGTGGCAGAAGTGCGTCTTTCGAATTTACTTCGCATATCGACAAGCACGCATTTTTTTTTTTTTTTTGAACAGTGGGTGCTGAAACTGACGCCGGCAAAAAGCTCTTTTCTCTGAAGTTGCGATCAGCATTCTCGGTCGAGACAAGTGTGCACTTCACAGCTTGGGACGTCTTAATGTTTATATAGTCTTTGATATATAAGCTTTCATCTCCTATTTTACCCCTTTAGGGGTGGAATTTCAAAAAATCGGTTTTTAGTGAGCACTTATGAGATAAGTTGTAGAAGTATACAAAATTTCATGGAAATGGTTCAGCGGTGTTCAGGAACTGAAAACAAAACAAGGAATGAATCAGAATTTACATAATAACAAATCACCACCTGAACTATCCGAGTTCCCATCATCGACAATCAAGTAATCTAAAAACAAAAAAAAACAAACAAGAACAATGAACTAAAACTGAAATCTGCAAAACTTTGAAAAAAAAAAAAAAAACAATCAAATAGGTTACCTCACAATATAAATAACTTAAAACAAAAATGAAGGACACTGCATATTTACCAAATTTCACTACCTTAAAATTGATTTGAATTTTGAATTATATTTGACGAACGTCAGGCACTGCCAATACAGATACACAAGAATCCGACACTTCGAGACTCGATAGTTCCCCAAGGCTTTCAGCACAAAGAGAACACGCCGAACCGGCCATCATTGATCAGTCTACGATTACGATCGGCAGTGGTTAGATAGAAGAAATTGTAATTGGTTTGCTAGATGCCCAAGGTTGGTAATGGCATAACTTAAATGCAATTTTTTCACAGCTTTGCGTAATTCGTTCTTGTTGGAGACATAAATACTATAGTAAATTCTTCAAGCTACAAAAAAACCATCGTGAATTCCATCATTGCACACGGGCATTCGTTACAATAATTACAAACATTTCGATAATTTCTTGACAGTTGAATTAATTACTTTAATTGAATTATTATTTTGTTGTATTTAAGTTTTGATTTTATTTAGAGTTTATATGATCGGTTATTTGTGAATTGCGAGTTAATTTAAAAATAAATGAATTTTGATTAAGAGCACACATTTGCGTTATTAGTATACCGTTCCCTTCTTTAGTTGTTGGTTTTTTTTTTTTTTTTTGAAGTTCTGCCGGTACCGGCTTCCACAACAGTCATAAAAATTTCACAAAATACATAACAAGCGGTTTCCGAGAAACAGTGATCATCAGTCAGTCAGTAGGTTTTGGATTTTATATATATAGATAATAGAAAGATACCTGTTAATAAATTTGATTTTGCTTACTTTCTTAAGTTATTTAATTATATTTATACATTCAAATCGTGGCTACGAGGAACAAAAAGAGATGATTTAATAGGAAAGATCAAACCTTTTCACAAGGTGTGTGGGAAACATTTAAAAAAAGAAATGTTCGGATATTCTGGGAGAAAATTATTAAAAAATGCTGTTCCGTTCGTTATCGGCAAGCTGGATGAATCTGCTGTACAATTATTTTGGAATTTTGTGGAAAACGTAAATGTAAATTTTCACTTACAATTTATTTTTAATTTTTTTTGTGATTATTTCCTTTTTATTTCTGAACATTTCCCATCATATGTATGTATGTGTTGAGTCTTTTACTCAACACGAAATTTTCTAATAGGATGCCGGATAAAAATGAAACCCAATCTTTGAAAACTTAATAACTTAATTTATTCAATTCACTTTTATAAAAGTAACTTAATCTATTTTTGGTCTTAACTTCTAGAAATTCACGATATTTTAGTAATTCAATTCAATTTTAATTTAGTTTCCTTTAGATTTCCGTTTTGTTGTTGTGTTTCGTATTTGTGGATTTTTTTAATGATGAACCCGTGATGTTGATTGTTGGTTTTTGTTGTTTGTGTTATTTAATGTGTTATCAGTTCTGAAAGTAGATTTCGACGTGTAAATTATTTTGCTGTTTGATGTGGTGCTGTCTGTGGTTTGGGTATTGGATATTTCGACCTCAGATCAACACTCTGAGTGGAATTTTGAATGACAGATCAACACTCTGTCGGAGGATTTTTAGCTCAGATCACCACTCTGAGTTTTTAATGGTTACTAGGTTATTTTTGTGTTCGATTTTAAAAGTTTCCCAGATCAGTACTCTGAGGAGGATAGGTTTAAACAGATCACTACTCTGTTTGTTTTGCCTCAAATCAGAACTTTGAGGGTCTTTTTCAATTTCAGATCAATGCTCTGAAAATGCAGTAGATCAGTTCTCTACTGGGGATCGAATGGATCTGTTTTCCCTGCACTGCGTCTCGGCTTTTATAGCAGTGCAGGGTTCTAGAATGTTCGGTCTAGAATATTCTTCTGGGATATTTGGTTCAAGGGATTTTTTTGAGGTATGGGAAATTTGTTCTCAGCTGTGTTTGGTGGGAAATGTTGTGTTTGCCTTTTGACGTTTTTCGCAGTTTTTATTTACGTTGTTTGCAAACACAACATCCTCCGCCCCCAGCATAAGATTGACTTACGTGTCTGGTATGGTTACTTTAAATTTTCCGTTAGCGCGTCGGATAAATTTTAGGCGCGTGCCATCCTTCATCGTGTGCCGGTATGTCTTCTTTGCTGCGGTGATTTTGTCCCATGGCATGTCCTCTTTTAGTTTTTTGAGCACTGCCGGGTTGGTGTTGATTTCGATCCACCTCCTAATGATGTTGGGAAGTTGGTTGATTTTTGGTGGCGGGTGGATTTTCTCCTCAGCTATCTTTTTGTCGATGTGTTTTTCAATTACCTCTTCGAAGTCGAACTTCGGAATCTTTGATTTCGTTGTGGGTGGGCGAATCGGTCGCGTTGGTTTTCTTCGTGACAGGTATTCCTCCAGGGTGATCTTCCTTCTTTTTGGTGGTGGTGAGCGTGAAGGTGACTTCGTGTCTGGGATTTCGATGTCCTCTGAAATATTTAAAATGTCCTCCATTGCTGAATTATTTGAAATTGATACTGATGGTGTCTCGATATCTTTCTGCCTTTATATAGAGGTGTGTACGGTATTAATTTTCAAAATTTTCACTGTTGGTTGGTAACGGACAGATTTTGGTTATCGGACGGGTCAATGTACTTCCTTTGGTTTTGATTTTTGCTGTCCGGACCAGATGGTCTGGTCCATGAATTACTTCCACAATTTTTCCTAACAGCCATTTACCAGGGGGCATATTGTCTTCTTTGATGAGAACGATTGTGTCCAGTTTTAAATTTGGTTTTTTCAACTGCCATTTAAATCGTTCGTGGTGTAACTGCAGATAATTTTCAGACCATTGTTTCCAGAAGTTTTGATGCAGCTGTTGAATATATTGCCAACGGTTGATGGGATGTTTCTCCAGGTCCAGTGGTGGTTCGGTAACTAATAGTTGATTTTTTCCTGTTAGGAAATGTCCTGGAGTTAAGTAGTTATATTCGTCTGGATCATTTGTTAATGGGCAAATTGGTCTTGAATTTAGGGACGCTTCAATTTGTGTTAACACAGTCGTTAATTCTTCGTATGTTAGCATGGCGTTTTTTATGGTTTTATGTAGATGTCTTTTGATGCTTTTGACGCCTGCCTCCCATAATCCTCCATGGTGGGGTGCTGATGGCGGATTAAATTTCCATGCGACATTGGTATTGGATATGTAATCGATTAGTTCCTTTTTGTATTTTGTCATGGCTAATTGTTCATCTCGTTTTAACGTTTTATTTGCTCCTATGAAATTTGTGCCTTGATCGGTGTATAAACAAGTAGGTAATCCTCTTCTTCCCACGAACCGTTTGTATGCTGCTATGAATGCTGATGTTGATAAGTCTGTCACTGCTTCGATGTGTATTGCCCGAGTGGCGAAGCAAATGAAGAGTGCTATGTATCCCTTTATTGCCTTCGCAGTTCTTATTTTGGAGGTTTTAATCATGATGGGGCCTGCATAGTCTATCCCTGTATGTTGAAAGGGTAATGATGGAGTGACTCGTGCCGCAGGAAGTGGGCTCATTAATTGCGTGGTCTTTTGTGTATTGTACCTGAAGCAGTCGGTGCATTTATGTATTTTGAAACGTATTGTGTTGCGAGCATTTAAAATCCAGTAATTGTTTCTAATAGTATTTAGGACGAGTTGTGTGCCTCCGTGTAATGTTATTCGATGGGTGTGGTCTATTAAGATGTTTGTAAAATGATGTTTGTCCGGAAGTATAATTGGATGTTTTTGATTATATGTGAGATTGCTGTGTTCCAGTCGTCCTCGTACCCGTAGTATCTTGTCGTTGTCTAAAAATGGGTTTAATGTTTTCAGCTTGCTTGTTTTTGAAATAGGTTTATTTTCTTGTAACTTTTGTATTTCTTGCGGAAAGACTTGTTTCTGTATGAGTTTTATTAATGTATTTTTTGCTAGTTTAAGTTCTTCGGTAGTTAAGTACGGTGTGTTTTGTTTTGGTCTAGTTTTTTGGCTGTTGTTTATAAAGCGTAGGCAGAACGCGGTTATTCTGATAGTTTTTAAATAAGAAGAGTGGTTTGTGAGTATTGATAGCTCTTCATTCACGGTTATTGTCAAAGTTTTAATGTTTTTAATTTCTTGTTGGGTTGTGTATTCCGTTGGTTGCTTCGGCCAGTCAGATTTTGGTAGTTGTAACCATTTTGGGCCGGACCACCAGATTTCTAGGGATGGTAATAGGTTTGGCTGTATTCCTCTTGATGCGGCATCGGCTGGGTTTTCTGTGGTGGGTACATATTTCCAGGCTTTTTGTGGGATGTTTTCCTGTATTTCTGCCACTCGGTTGGATATAAATGTTTTCCACTTTGATGCATGGCTTTTGATCCATGCAAGTGCGATGGTGGAGTCTGTCCATGCGTATGTATCGGTGTGATTAATGTTGAGCTCCTGTTGTGTATTTTTTAATAATTTAGATAACAATAGTGCTCCACATAGCTCTAACTTAGGTATTGTGGTTGGTTTTGTAGGAGCTACTTTGGTTTTAGCGGTTACGAGGTGTGAATGCATCTTATTGCTGTGATCTTGAATTTGTAAGTACACAGCCGCTGCATATGCGTTCATTGATGCGTCGCAGAATCCATGCAAAACAATTTGTTTTGCTGTGGGATGGTATTTGATCCATCTGGGAATTTTGATATGTTCGATTTTTGGTAATTGCTTTTTGTAATTTTCCCATTCTGCAACTAGTTCTGCTGGCGGGGTTTCGTCCCAGTTGCATCCGCTTAGCCATAGCTTCTGTATAAGTATTTTTGTCCATACAATTGTTGGAGCTAGCCATCCTAGAGGATCGAATAGTGTGGCGACTTCCGAGACTATAATTCTCTTCGTGTATTTTTGTTTAGTTTCTGGTATTTTAATTGCAAATGTTACTATGTCTTGTTCTGGTTGCCAATAGATACCTAGAGTTTTTATGTTAGTTTTGTCATTTAATTGATGGTTTTGTTTTGTTTCGCAGTCTGTTGACGGTATATTTTGTAATAGCTCCGGGCAATTAGTGGACCATTTACGAAGATGGAACCCTCCTTTTTGCATCATTGCCCTTATTTCAGTTTGTAGTTGTTTGGCTTCGGCGATTGAATGATGCCCACTTACGAAGTCATCTACGTAAAAATCTTGCAACGTTCGTTTGGCTGCCATTGGGTAGTTTTCTTCCTCGTCGTATGCGAGTTGGTGTAAGGTCCTTATTGCCAAGAATGGTGCTGATGCAGTGCCAAACGTTACGGTAGTTAGAGCGTATTCGTTGATTTCGTCTTTGATGTCATTTCTCCAGAGTATTCTGTGATATTTTTGATCTTTGGGATGGAGGTTGATCATTCTGTACATTTTTTCTATGTCGGACGTGAATGCAATTTGGTATTGTCTCCATCTGAGCAGAATCGACCATAAGGTTGGCTGAATTGTTGGCCCAGTCATTAATTGTTCATTTAATGATTTCCCATTTGTTGTTTTGCATGATGCGTTGAATACAACTCTTAGTTTTGTCGTGGTACTGTCTTTTATGACTGCGTGGTGAGGTAGATAATAGGTTCCTTTTTCTAGTTTTTCTTCGGTTGTAATGGTTCTCATGTGTCCAAGCTGGAGATATTCGTTGATGCAATTTGCATATTCTGTTTTGTAATTTTTATTTGTGTTAAATTTTTTCTCTAAATGCTCAAATTGTCTGTATGCAATATGTTTCGAATAGCCTAGTTCCGGTGGCTTTAAGTCTTGAAAAGGTAGTTGTACTTGGTACCTGTTTTCGATTTTGGTGTGTGTCTTTGTGAAAAATTCTTCACACAGCTGTTCTTCCTTTGTGTATTTATTCATTTTCGGAATTTCTTCAAGTTCCCAAAATTGTCGAATGGTGTTTTCTAATGTTTGTGTTTGTATTGTGAATACTGAAATAGACGTTTGTCTTTCAGGTAGTGATCCCATTAGAATCCATCCGAGATGTGTATTCTGTGCTGTTGGAGTGTTTGGGTCTCCTCTTTTTATGCCATCTGTTATAATTTTTGCATATATTTCGGCTCCTAGTAGTGCATCTATTCGACCTGGTTTGCTGAATTCCGTGTCTGCCAATTGTAGTTTGTTAATGTGACGCCACTGTTGTGCATTGATGGTTTGCACAGGTACAGTGTCCGTAATTTTGGGTATAACTAAAGCGTGTAAGTTTGTTTCGAAGTTCGAGTGTAACGATTTGATGGTGGTTATAATTTGTTTTTGGGTGTTAACCGTGTTTGAGTTGCCTATCCCCGTGATTTGTAAGTTAATTGTTTGTCCTGTGAGCTGCAATTTCCGAGCTAGTCTGTTTGTGATGAAACTTACTTGTGATCCAGAATCTATCAATGCTCGAATAGTTATGTATGAGCCGTTTTTCGTTTTTATGTTTAGTAATGCTGTTGACAATAACGCTCTCTTTATGTTTGCATTGAGAAAGGTTTGAGTATGTGCCTTGTCTGTTGGCCGTTTAAAAAATTGATCGTTGGGACTTAAGGTTTCTCTGTGTAGTAATGTGTTATGTGGTTTGTGGCAGTAATTGCATCTTTTTTTACTTAAGCATGGTTGTGGAAGGTGGGATGTCAGACAGTTGTGACAAATTTTGTTTTTTGAAATGTACTCACTTCTTTGATCTATAGATAGCGCCCTAAACTCCGGACAATGAAATAGAGTATGTTGGTTTTTACATTTGTGACATGTAATTATGGTTTGTGTATTTCTAGCTGAATTGCTAGTTTGATTTTTCGTTTTACTTTCGTTGTGGAATAATCCGTATGTGTGTTTTTGTGGAGGTATTGTTTTACGGTTTGGTGTGTGGTCCACAAATGCTTCTAGTATCCTGAATCGTGATTCTAGAAAAGCTAAAAACTCTGTATATTTAGGAAGATCTTGTTTGTTTTTCAAACTTTGTTCCCATTCGAAATGGGTTTCGGGAGGTAGTTTTTGTACGAGAATGTGGATGATGATGTCATCCCAGTGTTCTATCGGTATTTGTAGTGCCTTTAGTTCATGAAGATATTCTTCGGTTTTATCCATTAGATTTTTTATTCCTTGAGGTGATTCGTACTTTAGAGATGGTTGATTTATGAGGTTTTTGATTTGAGTATTTACCAGGACTCGGGTGTTGTTGTATCGTTTGGTAATGAGTTCCCATGCCTTGGAGTAGTTTGCATCTGTAATGTCGAATTGCCTCAAAAGTCGTTCGGCTTCACCATTTACGGATGTTTTTAAATAATGTAGCTTTTGTACATTTGGTATGTTCTGGTCATCGTGTATCAATGACTTGAACAGATCATGAAAGGATCTCCATGTTTGATAATCTCCATCAAATGTAGGTATATTGATGGTCGGTAATTTCATTTTTGCACTTTGATGTGCTTGCGTTTCGAGTGTGATCGGTTGATTTGCGTCTTGCAATTTTGCTAAACGTTCGGCTAATTCTGCTATCAAATTTATGTATGTTTCTTCTGTTTTTCCATAAATGTCTGGATCAATGTATTTCTTTTTTAGCCCCTCAGGTTCGTGAACCATTAATTCTTGATGGCCTGTCATAAATTGTTCCCATAAGGATTCTAAATTCGTGATCCTTGATTGGTGATAAGCTACTGACGCTTTACACGTTCTGTTAGCCTTGCCATGATTTTTCGCTGCTTTTGTGATCTGTTCGTGAAGAACGAGTTGTGATTTGATAGAAGTTGCCATTTTATTATTATTTCTTTTCTTTGATTGGATTTTTATCCGGCTCGAAGGACCAATATGTTGAGTCTCTTACTCAACACGAAATTTTCTAATAGGATGCCGGATAAAAATGAAACCCAATCTTTGAAAACTTAATAACTTAATTTATTCAATTCACTTTTATAAAAGTAACTTAATCTATTTTTGGTCTTAACTTCTAGAAATTCACGATATTTTAGTAATTCAATTCAATTTTAATTTAGTTTCCTTTAGATTTCCGTTTTGTTGTTGTGTTTCGTATTTGTGGATTTTTTTAATGATGAACCCGTGATGTTGATTGTTGGTTTTTGTTGTTTGTGTTATTTAATGTGTTATCAGTTCTGAAAGTAGATTTCGACGTGTAAATTATTTTGCTGTTTGATGTGGTGCTGTCTGTGGTTTGGGTATTGGATATTTCGACCTCAGATCAACACTCTGAGTGGAATTTTGAATGACAGATCAACACTCTGTCGGAGGATTTTTAGCTCAGATCACCACTCTGAGTTTTTAATGGTTACTAGGTTATTTTTGTGTTCGATTTTAAAAGTTTCCCAGATCAGTACTCTGAGGAGGATAGGTTTAAACAGATCACTACTCTGTTTGTTTTGCCTCAAATCAGAACTTTGAGGGTCTTTTTCAATTTCAGATCAATGCTCTGAAAATGCAGTAGATCAGTTCTCTACTGGGGATCGAATGGATCTGTTTTCCCTGCACTGCGTCTCGGCTTTTATAGCAGTGCAGGGTTCTAGAATGTTCGGTCTAGAATATTCTTCTGGGATATTTGGTTCAAGGGATTTTTTTGAGGTATGGGAAATTTGTTCT